>BNCR01000565.1:0-22580 GCA_014656515.1 Oryzias celebensis
ATCTGATGAAATGATGATGTCACCTTTGACATCAGATTATATCTATGACATCATATGACATGATGTTTTCATCTATGACGCTATTTGACATGATGATGTCATCTATGACATAACTTGACATGATGATGTCATCTTTAACATGATATGACATGATGATGTCATCTATGATGCTATTTAACATAATGATCTCATCTATGACGTCATGTAAAATGATGATGTCATCTATGACATCATGTGACATGATGATATCATCTATGACAGCATGTGGCATAATGATGTCACCTGTGATGCCATAAGACTTGTTAATGTCATCTATGACGCTATAAGATTTGATAATGTCATCTATCGCATCATTTGACATGATAATGTCATCTATGACTTCAAGTGACATTATAAGGTCATCTATTACATCATTTGACATGATGATGTCATGTATGACTTCAAGTGACATGATGATGTCATCTATGACTTCAAGTGACATGATTATGTCATCTATGACATCATATGAGATGATATCATCTATGACTTCATGTGACATGATGATGTCATCTATCACATCATTTGACATTATGATGTTGTCTATGATATCATTTGACTAGATGATGCCTTCTATAACTTCATGTGACATGATGATGTCATCTCTGACATCATATGACATAATAATGTAATCTTTGATATCAAATGAAATGATGATGTCATTTTTGACATCAGATGACAAGATTAAGTCATCTATGACATCATATGACAGATTGATGTCATCTATGACGTCATGTAACATGATGTTGTCATCTATGACATCATGTGGCATAATGATGTCATCTCTGATATCATATGACATAGAAATGTCATGTTTGACATCACATAAAATGATGATGTCATATTTGACATCAGATGCCATGATGATGTCATCTATGACATCATATGGCTTAATGATGTCATCTTTGAAATCATATGAAATGATGATGTCATTTATGATATCATATGAAATGATGTCATCAATGACATCATATGACATGATAATGTCATCTTTGACATCATATGACATGATGATGTCATCTATGACTTCAAGTGACATGATTATGTCATCTATGACATCATATGAGATGATATCATCTATGACTTCATGTGACATGATGATGTCATCTATCACATCATTTGACATTATGATGTTGTCTATGATTTCATTTGACTAGATGATGCCTTCTATAACTTCATGTGACATGATGATGTCATCTCTGACATCATATGACATAATAACGTAATCTTTGATATCAAATGAAATGATGATGTCATTTTTGACATCAGATGACAAGATTAAGTCATCTATGACATCATATGACAGATTGATGTCATCTATGACGTCATGTAACATGATGTTGTCATCTATGACATCACATGACATGATGATGTCATCTATGACATCATATGACATAATGATGTAATCTATGACTTCAAATCACATGATGAATATCTTTGACATCATATGACATGATGATGTCATCTATGAGGCTAGTTGATATGATGATGTCATCTATGACTTCATTTGACATGATGATGTCATCTATGACATCATATAACATATTGATGTCATCTATGACATCATATAACATAATGATGTCATCTTTGACTTCATGTGACATGATGATGTCATCTTTGACATCATATGACATGATGATGTCTTCTATGACATCAGATGACATGATGATGTCATCTTTGACATCAGATGAAATGATGATGTCATCTATGACATCATGTGACATAATGATGTCATCTGTGACGTCATGTGACATGATGATGTCATTTATGATATCGTTTGACTTGAGATTGTCATCTATGTCATCCTGTGACATGATGATATCATCTATGACAGCATATGGCATAATGATGTCATCTGTGATGCCATAAGACTTATTAATGTCATCTATGACGCTATAAGATTTGATGATGTCATCTATCGCATCATTTGACATGATAATGTCATCTATGACTTCAAGTGACATTATGAGGTCATCTATTACATCATTTTACATGATGATGTCATGTATGACTTCAAGTGACATGATGATGTCATCTATGACTTCAAGTGACATGATGATGTCATCTATGACATAACTTGACATGATGATGTCATCTTTAACATGATATGACATGATGATGTTATCTATGATGGTATTTGACATAATGATGTCATCTATGACGTCATGTAACACGATGATTTCATCTATGACTTCAAGTGATATTATGAGGTCATCTATTACATCATTTTACATGATGATGTCATGTATGACTTCAAGTGACATGATGATGTCATCTATGACTTCAAGTGACATGATTATGTCATCTATGACATCATATGAGATGATATCATCTATGACTTCATGTGACATGATGATGTCATCTATCACATCATTTGACATTATGATGTCGTCTATGATATCATTTGACTAGATGATGCCTTCTATAACTTCATGTGACATGATGATGTCATCTATGACATCATATAACATCATGATGTCATCTTTGACTTCATTTGACATGATGATGTCATCTATGACTTCATGTGACATGATGATGTCATATATAACATCATCTGACAAAATGATGTTATCTTTGACACCAGATGACATGATGATGTCATCTAAGACCTCATATGACATAATGATGTCATCTTTGACTTCATTTGACATGATGATGTCATCTATGACTTCATATGACATAATGATATCATCTTTGACATCAGATGACATGATTATATCATGTATGACATCATGTGACATAATTTCATCTAGGATGTCATGTGACATGATGATGTCATCTATCACATCATTTGACATTATGATGTCGTCTATGATATCATTAGACTAGATGATGCCTTCTATAACTTCATGTGACATGATGATGTCATCTCTCACATCATATGACATAATAACGTAATCTTTGATATCAAATGAAATGATGATGTCATTTTTGACATCAGATGACAAGATGATGTCACCTTTGACATCAGATTATATCTATGACATCATATGACATGATGTTTTCATCTATGACGCTATTTGACATGATGATGTCATCTATGACATAACTTGACATGATGATGTCATCTTTAACATGATATGACATGATGATGTCATCTATGATGCTATTTAACATAATGATCTCATGTATGACATCATGTGACATGATGATATCATCTATGACAGCATGTGGCATAATGATGTCATCTGTGATGCCATAAGACTTGTTAATGTCATCTATGACGCTATAAGATTTGATGATGTCATCTATCGCATCATTTGACATGATAATGTCATCTATGACTTCAAGTGACATTATAAGGTCATCTATTACATCATTTGACTTGAAGATGTCATGTATGACTTCAAGTGACATGATGATGTCATCTATGACTTCAAGTGACATAATTATGTCATCTATGACATCATATGAGATGATATCATCTATGACTTCATGTGACATGATGATGTCATCTATGACATCATTTGACATTATGATGTTGTCTATGATATCATTTGACTAGATGATGCCTTCTATAACTTCATGTGACATGATGATGTCATCTCTGACATCATATGACATAATAACGTAATCTTTGATATCAAATGAAATGATGATGTCATTTTTGACATCAGATGACAAGATTAAGTCATCTATGACATCATATGACAGATTGATGTCATCTATGACGTCATGTAACATGATGTTGTCATCTATGACATCACATGACATGATGATGTCATCTATGACATCATATGACATAATGATGTAATCTATGACTTCAAATCACATGATGATGTTATCTTTGACATCATATGACATGATGATGTCATCTATGAGGCTAGTTGATATGATGATGTCATCTATGACTTCATTTGACATGATGATGTCATCTATGACATCATATGACATAATGATGTAATCTATGACTTCAAATCACATGATGATGTTATCTTTGACATCATATGACATGATGATGTCATCTATGAGGCTAGTTGATATGATGATGTCATCTATGACATCATATAACATAATGATGTCATCTTTGACTTCATGTGACATGATGATGTCATCTTTGACATCATATGACATGATGATGTCTTCTGTGACATCAGATGACATGATTATGTCACCTATGACATCATATAACATGATGATGTCATCTATGACATCACATGACATGATGATGTCATCTATGACATCATATGACATGATGATGTAATCTATGACATCACATGACATGATGATGTCATCTATGACATCATATGACATAATGATGTAATCTATGACTTCAAATCACATGATGATGTTATCTTTGACATCATATAACATATTGATGTCATCTATGACATCATATAACATAATGATGTCATCTTTGACTTCATGTGACATGATGATGTCATCTTTGACATCATATGACATGATGATGTCTTCTATGACATCAGATGACATGATGATGTCATCTATGACTTCATTTGACATGATGATGTCATCTATGACATCATATAACATATTGATGTCATCTATGACATCATATAACATAATGATGTCATCTTTGACTTCATGTGACATGATGATGTCATCTTTGACATCATATGACATGATGATGTCATCTATGACATCATGTGACATAATGATGTCATCTGTGACGTCATGTGACATGATGATGTCATTTATGATATCGTTTGACTTGATGATGTCATCTATGTCATCATGTGACATGATGATATCATCTATGACAGCATATGGCATAATGATGTCATCTGTGATGCCATAAGACTTATTAATGTCATCTATGACGCTATAAGATTTGATGATGTCATCTATCGCATCATTTGACATGATAATGTCATCTATGACTTCAAGTGACATTATGAGGTCATCTATTACATCATTTTACATGATGATGTCATGTATGACTTCAAGTGACATGATGATGTCATCTATGACTTCAAGTGACATGATGATGTCATCTATGACATAACTTGACATGATGATGTCATCTATAACATGATATGACATGATGATGTTATCTATGATGGTATTTGACATAATGATGTCATCTATGACGTCATGTAACACGATGATTTCATCTATGACTTCAAGTGATATTATGAGGTGATCTATTACATCATTTTAAATGATGATGTCATGTTTGACTTCAAGTGACATGATGATGTCATCTATGACTTCAAGTGACATGATTATGTCATCTATGACATCATATGAGATGATATCATCTATGACTTCATGTGACATGATGATGTCATCTATCACATCATTTGACATTATGATGTCGTCTATGATATCATTTGACTAGATGATGCCTTCTATAACTTCATGTGACATGATGATGTCATCTATGACATCATATAACATCATGATGTCATCTTTGACTTCATTTGACATGATGATGTCATCTATGAGGCTATTTGACATGATGATGTCATCTATGACTTCATTTGACATGATGATGTCATCTATGACATCAGATGACATGATGATGTCATCTATGACATCAGATGACATAATGATATCATCTTTGACATCAGATGACATAATTATGTCATGTATGACATCATGTGACATGATTTCATCTATGATGTCATGTGACATGATGATGTCATCTATGACATAATTTGACATGATGATGTCACCTTTGACATCATATGACATGATGATGTTATCTTTGACATCAGATGACATGATAATGTCATCTATGACATCACATGACATGATGATGTCATCTATGACATCAAATGACATAATGATGTAATCTATGACTTCAAATCACATGATGATGTTGTCTTTGACATCATATGACATGATGATGTCATCTATGAGGCTAGTTGACATGATGATGTCATCTATGACTTCATTTGACATGATGATGTCATCTATGAAATCATATAACATAATGATGTCATCTTTGACTTCATTTGACATGATGATGTCATCTATGACTTCATGTGACATGATGATGTCATACATAACATCATCTGACAAAATGATGTCATCTTTGACAGCAGATGACATGATGTCATCTATGACATCATATGACATGATGATGTCATCTATGACATCACATGACATGATGATGTCATCTATGACATCATATGACAAAATGATGTCATCTTTGACACCAGATGACATGATTATATCATGTATGACATCATGTGACATAATTTCATCTATAATGTCATGTGACATGATGATGTCATCTATTATGCTATAAGACATGATGATTTCATCTATGATGCTATGAGACATGATGATATCATCCATGACATCATGTAACATGATGATGTCATCTATGACTCCATGAGACATGCTGATATATTCTATGACATCATGTGGTATAATGATGTCATCTGTGATGCCATAAGACTTGATAATGTCATCTATGACGCTATAAGACATGATGATGTCATCTATGGCATAAATTGACAGAATTATGTCATCTTTGACTTCATTTGACATGATGATGTCATCTATTACTTCATGTGACATGATGATGTCATATATAACATCATCTGACAAAATGATGTCATCTTTGACACCAGATGACATGATGATGTCATCTATGAGGCTATTTGACATGATGATGTCATCTATGACTTCATTTGACATGATGATGTCATCTATGACATCATATGACATGATGATGTCATCTATGACATCATATGACATGATGATGTCATCTTTGACATCAGATGACATGATGATGTCATCTATGACATCATATAGCATAATGATGTCATCTATGACTTCATTTGACATGATGATGTCATCTATGACATCATATGACATAATGATGTAGTCTATGACTTCAAATCACATGATGATGTTATCTTTGACATCATATGACATGATGATGTCATCTATGAGGCTAGTTGACATGATGATGTCATCTATGACTTCAAAGGACATTATGATGTCATCTATAACATCATATAACATAATGATGTCATCTATGACATCATATAACATAATGATGTCATCTTTGACTTCATTTGACATGATGATGTCATCTATGAGGCTATTTGACATGATGATGTCATCTATGACTTCATTTGACATGATGATGTCATCTATGACATCATATGACATGATGATGTCATCTATGACATCATATGACATAATGATGTAATCTATGACATCATAAGACATAATGATGTAATCTATGACTTCAAATCACATGATGATGTCATCTATGAGGCTAGTTGACATGATGATGTCATCGTTGACATCAGATGACATGATGATGTCATCTATGACATCATATGACATGATGATGTCATCTATGACATCACATGACATGATGATGTCATCTATGACATCATATGACATAATGATGTAATCTATGACATCATAAGACATAATGATGTAATCTATGACTTCATATCACATGATGATGTCATCTATGAGGCTAGTTGACATGATGATGTCATCTATGACTTCATTTGACATGATGATGTCATCTATGACATCATATAACATAATGATGTCATCTATGACATCATATAACATAATGATGTCATCTTTGACTTCATTTGACATGATGATGTCATCTATGACTTCATGTGACAAGATGATGTCATATATAACATCATCTGACAACATGATGTCATCTTTGACACCAGATGACATGATGATGTCATCTATGACTTCAAAGGACATGATGATGTCATCTATTACATCATTTAACACGATGATGTCATCTTTGACATCAGATGACATGATGATGTCATCTAAGACATCATATGACATGATGATGTCATCTTTGACATCAGATGACATGATTATGTCATGTATGAGGCTAGTTGACATGATGATGTCATCTATGACTTCATTTGACATGATGATGTCATCTATGACATCATATAACATCATGATGTCATCTTTGACAGCAGATGACATGATGTCATCTATGACATCATATGACATGATGATGTCATCTATGACATCACATGACATGATGATGTCATCTATGACATCATATGACAAAATGATGTCATCTTTGACACCAGATGACATGATTATATCATGTATGACATCATGTGACATAATTTCATCTATAATGTCATGTGACATGATGATGTCATCTATTATGCTATAAGACATGATGATTTCATCTATGATGCTATGAGACATGATGATATCATCTATGACATCATGTAACATGATGATGTCATCTATGACTCCATGAGACATGATGATATATTCTATGACATCATGTGGCATAATGATGTCATCTGTGATGCGATAAGACTTGATAATGTCATCTATGACGCTATAAGACATGATGATGTCATCTATGGCATAAATTGACAGAATTATGTCATCTTTGACTTCATTTGACATGATGATGTCATCTATTACTTCATGTGACATGATGATGTCATATAAAACATCATCTGACAAAATGATGTCATCTTTGACACCAGATGACATGATGATGTCATCTGTGAGGCTATTTGACATGATGATGTCATCTATGACTTCATTTGACATGATGATGTCATCTATGACATCATATGACATGATGATGTCATCTTTGACATCAGATGACATGATGATGTCATCTATGACATCATATGACATGATGATGTCATCTATGACATCACATGACATGATGATGTCATCTATGACATCATATGACATAATGATGTAGTCTATGACTTCAAATCACATGATGATGTTATCTTTGACATCATATGACATGATGATGTCATCTATGAGGCTAGTTGACATGATGATGTCATCTATGACTTCAAAGGACATTATGATGTCATCTATAACATCATATAACATAATGATGTCATCTATGACATCATATAACATAATGATGTCATCTTTAACTTCATTTGACATGATGATGTCATCTAAGACATCATATGACATAATGATGTCATCTTTGACATCAGATGACATGATGAATGTCATCTATGACATCACATGACATGATGATGTAATCTATGACTTCATATGACATAATGATATCATCTTTGACATCAGATGACATGAATATATCATGTATGACATCATGTGACATAATTTCATCTATAATGTCATGTGACATGATGATGTCATCTATGATGCTATAAGACATGATGATTTCATCTATGATGCTATGAGACATGATGATATCATCTATGACATCATGTAACATGATGATGTCATCTATGACTCCATGAGACATGATGATATATTCTATGACATCATGTGGCATAATGATGTCATCTGTGATGCCATAAGACTTGATAATGTCATCTATGACGCTATAAGACATGATGATGTCATCTATCACATCATTTGACATTATGATGTCGTCTATGATATCATTTGACTAGATGATGCCTTCTATAACTTCATGTGACATGATGGTGTCATCTATGACATCATATAACATAATGATGTCATCTTTGACTTCATTTGACATGATGATGTCATCTATGACTTCATGTGACATGATGATGTCATATATAACTTCATCTGACAAAGTGATGTCATCTTTGACACCAGATGACATGATGATGTCATCTAAGACCTCATATGACATAATGATGTCATCTTTGACTTCATTTGACATGATGATGTCATCTATGACTTCATATGACATAATGATATCATCTTTGACATCAGATGACATGATTATATCATGTATGACATCATGTGACATAATTTCATCCATGATGTCATGTGACATGATGATGTCATCTATCACATCATTTGACATTATGATGTTGTCTATGATATCATTTGACTAGATGATGCCTTCTATAACTTCATGTGACATGATGATGTCATCTCTGACATCATATGACATAATAACGTAATCTTTGATATCAAATGAAATGATGATGTTATTTTTGACATCAGATGACAAGATGATGTCACCTTTGACATCAGATTATATCTATGACATCATATGACATGATGTTTTCATCTATGACGCTATTTGACATGATGATGTCATCTATGACATAACTTGACATGATGATGTCATCTTTAACATGATATGACATGATGATGTCATCTATGATGCTATTTAACATAATGATCTCATCTATGACGTCATGTAATATGATGATGTCATCTATGGCATAAATTGACAGAATTATGTCATCTTTGACTTCATTTGACATGATGATGTCGTCTATTACTTCATGTGACATGATGATGTCATATATAACATCATCTGACAAAATGATGTCATCTTTGACACCAGATGACATGATGATGTCATCTATGAGGGTATTTGACATGATGATGTCATCTATGACTTCATTTGACATGATGATGTCATCTATGACATCATATGACATGATGATGTCATCTATGACATCATATGACATGATGATGTTATCTTTGACATCAGATGACATGATGATGTCATCTATGACATCATATGACATGATGATGTCATCTATGACATCACATGACATGATGATGTCATCTATGACATCATATGACATAATGATGTAGTCTATGACTTCAAATCACATGATGATGTTATCTTTGACATCATATGACATGATGATGTCATCTATGAGGCTAGTTGACATGATGATGTCATCTATAACATCATATAACATAATGATGTCATCTATGACATCATATAACATAATGATGTCATCTTTGACTTCATTTGACATGATGATGTCATCTAAGACATCATATGACATAATGATGTCATCTTTGACATCAGATGACATGATGAATGTCATCTATGACATCACATGACATGATGATGTAATCTATGACTTCATATGACATAATGATATCCTCTTTGACATCAGATGACATGAATATATCATGTATGACATCATGTGACATAATTTCGTCTATAATGTCATGTGACATGATGATGTCATCTATGATGCTATAAGACATGATGATTTCATCTATGATGCTATGAGACATGATGATATATTCTATGACATCATGTGGCATAATAATGTCATCTGTGATGCCATAAGACTTGATAATGTCATCTATGACGCTATAAGTCATGATGATGTCATCTATCACATCATTTGACATTATGATGTCGTCTATGATATCATTTGACTAGATGATGCCTTCTATAACTTCATGTGACATGATGGTGTCATCTATGACATCATATAACATAATGATGTCATCTTTGACTTCATTTGACATGATGATGTCATCTATGACTTCATGTGACATGATGATGTCATATATAACTTCATCTGACAAAGTGATGTCATCTTTGACACCAGATGACATGATGATGTCATCTAAGACCTCATATGACATAATGATGTCATCTATGACTTCATATGACATAATGATATCATCTTTGACATCAGATGACATGATTATATCATGTATGACATCATGTGACATAATTTCATCCATGATGTCATGTGACATGATGATGTCATCTATCACATCATTTGACATTATGATGTTGTCTATGATATCATTTGACTAGATGATGCCTTCTATAACTTCATGTGACATGATGATGTCATCTCTGACATCATATGACATAATAACGTAATCTTTGATATCAAATGAAATGATGATGTCATTTTTGACATCAGATGACAAGATGATGTCACCTTTGACATCAGATTATATCTATGACATCATATGACATGATGTTTTCATCTATGACGCTATTTGACATGATGATGTCATCTATGACATAACTTGACATGATGATGTCATCTTTAACATGATATGACATGATGATGTCATCTATGATGCTATTTAACATAATGATCTCATCTATGACGTCATGTAATATGATGATGTCATCTATGGCATAAATTGACAGAATTATGTCATCTTTGACTTCATTTGACATGATGATGTCGTCTATTACTTCATGTGACATGATGATGTCATATATAACATCATCTGACAAAATGATGTCATCTTTGACACCAGATGACATGATGATGTCATCTATGAGGGTATTTGACATGATGATGTCATCTATGACTTCATTTGACATGATGATGTCATCTATGACATCATATGACATGATGATGTCATCTATGACATCATATGACATGATGATGTCATCTTTGACATCAGATGACATGATGATGTCATCTATGGCATCATATGACATGATGATGTCATCTATGACATCACATGACATGATGATGTCATCTATGACATCATATGACATAATGATGTAGTCTATGACTTCAAATCACATGATGATGTTATCTTTGACATCATATGACATGATGATGTCATCTATGAGGCTAGTTGACATGATGATGTCATCTATGACTTCAAAGGACATTATGATGTCATCTATAACATCATATAACATAATGATGTCATCTATGACATCATATAACATAATGATGTCATCTTTGACTTCATTTGACATGATGATGTCATCTATGAGGCTATTTGACATGATGATGTCATCTATGACTTCATTTGACATGATGATGTCATCTATGACAGCAGATGACATGATGATGTCATCGTTGACATCAGATGACATGATGATGTCATCTATGACATCATATGACATGATGATGTCATCTATGACATCACATGACATGATGATGTCATCTATGACATCATATGACATAATGATGTAATCTATGACATCATAAGACATAATGATGTAATCTATGACTTCAAATCACATGATGATGTCATCTATGAGGCTAGTTTACATGATGATGTCATCTATGACTTCATTTGACATGATGATGTCATCTATGACATCATATAACATAATGATGTCATCTATGACATCATATAACATAATGATGTCATCTTTGACTTCATTTGACATGATGATGTCATCTATGACTTCATGTGACAAGATGATGTCATATATAACATCATCTGACAACATGATATCATCTATGACATCATGTAACATGATGATGTCATCTATGACTCCATGAGACATGATGATATATTCTATGACATCATGTGGCATAATAATGTCATCTGTGATGCCATAAGACTTGATAATGTCATCTATGACGCTATAAGTCATGATGATGTCATCTATCACATCATTTGACATTATGATGTCGTCTATGATATCATTTGACTAGATGATGCCTTCTATAACTTCATGTGACATGATGGTGTCATCTATGACATCATATAACATAATGATGTCATCTTTGACTTCATTTGACATGATGATGTCATCTATGACTTCATGTGACATGATGATGTCATATATAACTTCATCTGACAAAGTGATGTCATCTTTGACACCAGATGACATGATGATGTCATCTAAGACCTCATATGACATAATGATGTCATCTATGACTTCATATGACATAATGATATCATCTTTGACATCAGATGACATGATTATATCATGTATGACATCATGTGACATAATTTCATCCATGATGTCATGTGACATGATGATGTCATCTATCACATCATTTGACATTATGATGTTGTCTATGATATCATTTGACTAGATGATGCCTTCTATAACTTCATGTGACATGATGATGTCATCTCTGACATCATATGACATAATAACGTAATCTTTGATATCAAATGAAATGATGATGTCATTTTTGACATCAGATGACAAGATGATGTCACCTTTGACATCAGATTATATCTATGACATCATATGACATGATGTTTTCATCTATGACGCTATTTGACATGATGATGTCATCTATGACATAACTTGACATGATGATGTCATCTTTAACATGATATGACATGATGATGTCATCTATGATGCTATTTAACATAATGATCTCATCTATGACGTCATGTAATATGATGATGTCATCTATGGCATAAATTGACAGAATTATGTCATCTTTGACTTCATTTGACATGATGATGTCGTCTATTACTTCATGTGACATGATGATGTCATATATAACATCATCTGACAAAATGATGTCATCTTTGACACCAGATGACATGATGATGTCATCTATGAGGGTATTTGACATGATGATGTCATCTATGACTTCATTTGACATGATGATGTCATCTATGACATCATATGACATGATGATGTCATCTATGACATCATATGACATGATGATGTCATCTTTGACATCAGATGACATGATGATGTCATCTATGGCATCATATGACATGATGATGTCATCTATGACATCACATGACATGATGATGTCATCTATGACATCATATGACATAATGATGTAGTCTATGACTTCAAATCACATGATGATGTTATCTTTGACATCATATGACATGATGATGTCATCTATGAGGCTAGTTGACATGATGATGTCATCTATGACTTCAAAGGACATTATGATGTCATCTATAACATCATATAACATAATGATGTCATCTATGACATCATATAACATAATGATGTCATCTTTGACTTCATTTGACATGATGATGTCATCTATGAGGCTATTTGACATGATGATGTCATCTATGACTTCATTTGACATGATGATGTCATCTATGACAGCAGATGACATGATGATGTCATCGTTGACATCAGATGACATGATGATGTCATCTATGACATCATATGACATGATGATGTCATCTATGACATCACATGACATGATGATGTCATCTATGACATCATATGACATAATGATGTAATCTATGACATCATAAGACATAATGATGTAATCTATGACTTCAAATCACATGATGATGTCATCTATGAGGCTAGTTTACATGATGATGTCATCTATGACTTCATTTGACATGATGATGTCATCTATGACATCATATAACATAATGATGTCATCTATGACATCATATAACATAATGATGTCATCTTTGACTTCATTTGACATGATGATGTCATCTATGACTTCATGTGACAAGATGATGTCATATATAACATCATCTGACAACATGATGTCATCTTTGACACCAGATGACATGATGATGTCATCTATGACTTCAAAGGACATGATGATGTCATCTATTACATCATTTAACATGATGATGTCATCTTTGACATCAGATGACATGATGATGTCATCTAAGACATCATATGACATAATGATGTCATCTTTGACATCAGATGACATGATTATGTCATGTATGACATCATGTGACGTGATTTCATCTATGATGTCATGTGACATGATGATGTCATATATGACATAATTTGACATGATGATGTCACCTTTGACATCATATGACATGATGATGTCATCTATGACTTCATTTGACATGATGATGTCATCTATGATATCATATAACATAATGATGTCATCTTTGACAGCAGATGACATGATGTCATCTATGACATCATATGACATGATGATGTCATCTATGACATCACATGACATGATGATGTTCTTCTATGACATCATATGACAAAATGATGTCATCTTTGACACCAGATGACATGATTATATCATGTATGACATCATGTGACATAATTTCATCTATAATGTCATGTGACATGATGATGTCATCTATTATGCTATAAGACATGATGATTTCATCTATGATGCTATGAGACATGATGATATCATCTATGACATCATGTAACATGATGATGTCATCTATGACTCCATGAGACATGATGATATATTCTATGACATCATGTGGCATAATGATGTCATCTGTGATGCGATAAGACTTGATAATGTCATCTATGACGCTATAAGACATGATGATGTCATCTATGGCATAAATTGACAGAATTATGTCATCTTTGACTTCATTTGACATGATGATGTCATCTATTACTTCATGTGACATGATGATGTCATATATAACATCATCTGACAAAATGATGTCATCTTTGACACCAGATGACATGATGATGTCATCTATGAGGCTATTTGACATGATGATGTCATCTATGACTTCATTTGACATGATGATGTCATCTATGACATCATATGACATGATGATGTCATCTTTGACATCAGATGACATGATGATGTCATCTATGACATCATATGACATGATGATGTCATCTATGACATCACATGACATGATGATGTCATCTATGACATCATATGACATAATGATGTAGTCTATGACTTCAAATCACATGATGATGTTATCTTTGACATCATATGACATGATGATGTCATCTATGAGGCTAGTTGACATGATGATGTCATCTATGACTTCAAAGGACATTATGATGTCATCTATAACATCATATAACATAATGATGTCATCTATGACATCATATAACATAATGATGTCATCTTTAACTTCATTTGACATGATGATGTCATCTAAGACATCATATGACATAATGATGTCATCTTTGACATCAGATGACATGATGAATGTCATCTATGACATCACATGACATTATGTTATATGATGTCATAGATGACATCATTATGTTATATGACATAATGATATCATATAATGATAATGATATCATATAACATAATGATATCCTCTTTGACATCAGATGACATGAATGACATGAATATATCATGTATGACATCATGTGACATAATTTCATCTATAATGTCATGTGACATGATGATGTCATCTATGATGCTATAAGACATGATGATTTCATCTATGATGCTATGAGACATGATGATATCATCTATGACATCATGTAACATGATGATGTCATCTATGACTCCATGAGACATGATGATATATTCTATGACATCATGTGGCATAATGATGTCATCTGTGATGCCATAAGACTTGATAATGTCATCTATGAAGCTATAAGACATGATGATGTCATCTATCACATCATTTGACATTATGATGTCGTCTATGATATCATTTGACTAGATGATGCCTTCTATAACTTCATGTGACATGATGGTGTCATCTATGACATCATATAACATAATGATGTCATCTTTGACTTCATTTGACATGATGATGTCATCTATGACTTCATGTGACATGATGATGTCATATGTAACATCATCTGACAAAGTGATGTCATCTTTGACACCAGATGACATGATGATGTCATCTAAGACCTCATATGACATAATGATGTCATCTTTGACTTCATTTGACATGATGATGTCATCTATGACTTCATATGACATAGTAATGTCATGTTTGACATCAGATGCCATGATGATGTCATCTATGACATCATGTGACATGATGATATCATCTATGACATCATGTGGCATAATAATGTCATCTCTGACATCATATGACATAGTAATGTCATGTTTGACATCACATAAAATGATGATGTCATATTTGACATCAGATGCCATGATGATGTCATCTATGACATCATATGGCTTAATGATGTCATCTTTGAAATCAGATTAAATGATGATGTCATTTATGATATCATATGAAATGATGTCATCAATGACATCAGATGACATGATGATGTCATCTATGACATCACATGACATGATGATGTCATCTATGACATCAGATGACATGATGATGTCATCTATGACATCACATGACATGATGATGTCATCTATGACATCACATGACATAATGATGTAATCTATGACTTCAATTCACATGATGATGTTATCTTTGACATCATATGACATGATGATGTCATCTATGAGGCTAGTTGACATGATGATGTCATCTATGACTTCATTTGACATGATGATGTCATCTATGACATCATATAACATAATGATGTCATCTATGACATCATATAACATAATGATGTCATCTTTGACTTCATGTGACATGATGATGTCATCTTTGACATCATATGACATGATGATGTCATCTATGACATAATTTGACATGATGTCATCTATGTCATCATGTGAGATGATTATATCATCTATGACAGCATGTGGCATAATGATGTCATCTGTGATGCCATAAGACTTGTTAATGTCATCTATGACGCTATAAGATTTGATGATGTCATCTATTGCATCATTTGACATGATAATGTCATCTATGACTTCAAGTGACATTATGAGGTCATCTGTTACATCATTTTACATGATGATGTCATGTATGACTTCAAGTGACATGATGATGTCATCTATGACTTCAAGTGACATAATGATGTCATCTATGACATAACTTGACATGATGATGTCATCTTTAACATGATATGACATGATGATGTCATCTATGATGCTATTTGACATAATGATGTCATCTATGACGTCATGTAAAACGATGATTTCATCTATGACTTCAAGTGATATTATGAGGGCATCTATTACATCATTTTACATGATGATGTCATGTATGACTTCAAGTGACATGATGATGTCATCTATGACTTCAAGTGACATGATTATGTCATCTATGACATCATATGAGATGATATCATCTATGACTTCATGTGACATGATGATGTCATCTATCACATCATTTGACATTATGATGTCGTCTATGATATCATTTGACTAGATGATGCCTTCTATAACTTCATGTGACATGATGATGTCATCTATGACATCATTTAACATAGTGATGTCATCTTTGACTTCATTTGACATGATGATGTCATCTATGAGGCTATTTGACATGATGATGTCATCTATGACTTCATTTGACATGATGATGTCATCTATGACATCAGATGACATGATGATGTCATCGTTGACATCAGATGACATGAGGATGTCATCTATGACATCATATGACATGATGATGTCATCTATGACATCACATGACATGATGATGTCATCTATGACATCATATGACATAATGATGTCATCTATGACATCATTATGACATAATGATGTAATCTATGACTTCAAATCACATGATGATGTCATCTATGAGGCTAATTGACATGATGATGTCATCTATGACTTCATTTGACATGATGATGTCATCTATGACATCATATAACATAATGATGTCATCTATGACATCATATAACATAATGATGTCATCTTTGACTTCATTTGACATGATGATGTCATCTATGACTTCATGTGACAAGATGATGTCATATATAACATCATCTGACAACATGATGTCATCTTTGACACCAGATGACATGATGATGTCATCTATGACTTCAAAGGACATGATGATGTCATCTATTACATAATTTAACATGATGATGTCATCTTTGACATCAGATGACATGATGATGTCATCTAAGACATCATATGACATAATGATGTCATCTTTGACATCAGATGACATGATTATGTCATGTATGACATCATGTGACATGATTTCATCTATGATGTCATGTGACATGATGATGTCATCTATGACATAATTTGACATGATGATGTCACCTTTGACATCATATGACATGATGATGTTATCTATGACGCTATTTGACATGATGATGTCATCTATGACATAATTTGACATGATGATGTCATCTTTGACATCAGATGACATGATGATGTCATCTATGAAATCATATGACATGATGATGTCATCTATGACATCACATGACATGATGATGTCAACTATGACATCAAATGACATAATGATGAAATCTATGACTTAAAATCACATGATGATGTTGTCTTTGACATCATATGACATGATGATGTCATCTATGAGGCTAGTTGACATGATGATGTCATCTATGACATCATATGACATGATGATGTGTTCTATGACATCACATGACATGATGATGTCATCTATGACATCATTTGACATAATGATGTAGTCTATGTCTTCATGTGACAGGATGATGTCATACATAACATCATCTGACAAAATGATGTCATCTTTGACACCAGATGACATGATGTCATCTATGACATCATATGACATGATGATGTCATCTATGACATCACATGACATGATGATGTCATCTATGACATCATATGACAAAATGATGTCATCTTTGACACCAGATGACATGATGATGTCATCTTTGACTTCATTTGACATGAAGATGTCATCTATGACTTCATATGACATAATGATATCCTCTTTGACATCAGATGACATGATTATATCATGTATGACATCATGTGACATAATTTCATATATAATGTCATGTGACATGATGATGTCATCTATGATGCTATAAGACATGATGATATCATCTATGACATCATGTAACATGATGATGTCATCTATGACTCCATGAGACATGATGATATATTCTATGACATCATGTGGTATAATGATGTCATCTGTGATGCCATAAGACTTGATAATGTCATCTATGACGCTATAAGACATGATGATGTCATCTATGGCATCATATGACATAATGATGTAGTCTATGACTTCAAATCACATGATGATGTTATCTTTGACATCATATGACATGATGATGTCATCTATGAGAATAGTTGACATGATTATGTCATCTATGACTTCAAAGGACATTATGATGTCATCTATAACATCATATAACATAATGATGTCATCTATGACATCATATAACATAATGATGTCATCTTAAACTTCATTTGACATGATGATGTCATCTAAGACATCATATGACATAATGATGTCATCTTTGACATCAGATGACATGATTATGTCATGTATGACATCATATGACATGATTTCGTCTATGATGTCATGTGACATGATGATGTCATCTATGACATAATTTGACATGATGATGTCACCTTTGACATCATATGACATGATGATGTTATCTATGACGCTATTTGACATGATGATGTCATCTATGACATAATTTGACATGATGATGTCATCTTTGACATCAGATGATATGATGATGTCATCTATGAAATCATATGACATGATGATGTCATCTATGACATCACATGACATGATGATGTCATCTATGACATCAAATGACATAATGATGTAATCTATGACTTCAAATCACATGATGATGTTGTCTTTGACATCATATGACATGATGATGTCATCTATGAGGCTAGTTGACATGATGATGTCATCTATGACTTCATTTGACATGAAAATGTCATCTATGACATCATATAACATAATGATGTCATCTTTGACTTCATTTGACATGATGATGTCTTCTATGACTTCATGTGACATGATGATGTCATATATAACATCATCTGACAAAATGATGTCATCTTTGACACCAGACGACATGATTATGTCATCTAAGACATCATATGACATAATGATGTCATCTATGAGGCTATTTGACCTTATGATGTCATCAATGATTTCATTTGACATGATGATGTCATCTATGACATCATATGATATGATGATGTCATCTTTGACATCAGATGACATGATGAATGTCATCTATGACATCACATGACATGATGATGTCATCTATGACTTCATATGACATAATGATATCCTCTTTGACATCAGATGACATGAATATATCATGTATGACATCATGTGACATAATTTCATCTATAATGTCATGTGACATGATGCTGTCATCTATGATGCTATAAGACATGATGATTTCATCTATGATGCTATGAGACATGATGATATCATCTATGACATCATGTGGCATAATGATGTCATCTGGGATGCCATAAGACTTGATAATGTCATCTATGACGCTATAAGACATGATGATGTCATCTATGGCATCATTTGACAGAATGATGTCATCTTTGACTTCATTTGAAATGATGATGTCATCTATTACTTCATGTGACATGATGATGTCATATTTAACATCATCTGACAAAATGATGTCATCTTTGACACCAGATGACATGATGATGTCATCTAAGACATCATATGACATAATGATGTCATCTTTGACATCAGATGACATGATTATATCATGTATGACATCATGTGACATGATTTCATCTATGATGTCATGTGACATGATGATGTAATCTATGACATAATTTGACATGATGATGTCATCTTTGACATCAGATGACATGATGATGTCATCATTGACATCATATGACATGATGATGTCATCTATGACATAATGTTGTCATCTTTGACTTCATTTGACATTATGATGTCATCTATGACTTCATGTGACATGATGATGTCATATATAACATCATCTGACAAAATGATGTCCTCTTTGACACCAGATGACATGATGATGTCATCTAAGACATCATATGACATAATGATGTCATCTTTGACATCAGATGACATGATTATATCATGTATGACATCATGTGATATAATTTAATCTATGATGTCATGTGACATGATTATGTCATCTATGACATAATTTGACATGATGATGTCATTTATGACATCATTTGACATGATCATGTTATCTACGACGCTATTTGACATGATGGTGTCATCTATGACATAATTTGACATGATGATGTCATCTTTGACATCAGATGACATGATGATGTCATCTATGACTTCAAAGGACATGATGATGTCATCTATTACATCATTTAACATGATGATGTCATCTTTGACATCAGATGACATGATGATGTCATCTAAGACATCATATGACATAATGATGTCATCTTTGACATCAGATAACATGATAATATCATGTATGACATTATGTGACATGATTTCATCTATGATGTCATGTGACATGATGGTGTCATGTGACATAATGTTGTCATCTTTGACTTCATTTGACATGATGATGTCATCTATGACTTCATGTGACATGATGATGTCATATATAACATCATCTGACAAAATGATGTCCTCTTTGACACCAGATTGACACCAGATGACATGATGATGTCATCTAAGACATCTAAAGTGGATTCCTCTGACGCATG
>BNCR01000566.1:0-22475 GCA_014656515.1 Oryzias celebensis
CAAAATGCACAGCAGTGGTCTCAGAAGACATTCAAAGCTAACGCCATTTCAAGTTCTAAACCAACAAAAGAAGAGCGCCTGAAACCCTGTTATCGTTGTGCTGGCCATGGACACATGCCCAGTGAATGCAGATTTAAAGACGTGGATTGTGGAGTTTGTAAGAAGAAAGGACACATTGCAAGAGCATGTAGGACCCAAGAAGGAAAGAAAGACGGACAAAGCATCTAGATGCCCAGACCAGACCACGAGAGATCAGGACTGGGAGGACCAGACCACTGGAGGTGCAGCCTGTGGAAGCATCCACTCCAGAGATCAAGAGTCCTTCTACTCTGGCTGACTCGACGTCTACAGCAGAAGGACTGACGGTCGAATCTCTGCCAGGGTTGACCACAGATTATCAGAAGGGTAACTGCAGAGTCCCGGAGCTGTACTCTGTGAAAACTGAAGTTAAGAACATGGACTCTTAAGGTGATATTGACATGGTAAAACCTTATTATGTGTACATAAGGGTAAACGAAAAAAAGGTTGAAAATGGAAGTAGACACCGGGCAGTGTTTCTGTGATTTCAGAGAGTCTGTACAAACGTAGGTTCAGGAAAGTTAAGATAATGCCAAACCAACTGTGTACTAAAAACCTATAGCAAGCAGCCCTTAAAACTGAAAGGGAGCATTTCAGTTACTGCAAAATGTAATGGAGTGAATCTGTTTCTTCAACTTACTGGTGGTTCAAGGAATGGTCCAGCCTTATTGGGAAGAGACTGGATTCACAAGTTAAACTTAAACTGGTCTTCAGTAAACAAGGTAGCATGTGTGGGAGTGCCCCATACCAAAACCCCAAGACTTTTTCACCAAATTAGCCAGAGGTGAACGATTTTCCAAACTGGACTTGTCTCAAGCTTACCAGCAGGTGGAGCTGGACGAGGGTTCAAAACAATTCTCACAATAAATACACAATAAGTGACTGTATCAAGTAAACAGACTCCCTTATGGTGTTGCCAGTGCACCTGCTATTTTCCAAAAGTTGATGGATCAAGTGTTACAGGGAATAGATGGTGTCATCTGTTATTTAGATGATTATTCTGGTAACAGGAAGTGACACAGAGTCACCACATGAGACATTTGGAGGAGGTTTTGAAAAGACTAAAAGCTCACAATCTTAGAATTAAAAGAGAAAAATGTGAGTTTTTCCAGCACAGCGTGTCTTATTTGGGACATTGATGCAGAGGGATTCACCCCATGCAAGAAAAATGTGAAGCTGTAGCAAATGCATCTGTGCCCACTACAGTCACCAGAGCTTAAGTCATTTTTGTCATTATTAAGTTATTATGGCAAGTTTATTCCAAATATTTCAAGGATCATTGCACCAATGACGGAACTGTTGCAAAAAGATGGGAAGTGGCAGTGGTCAGTCTCCTGTCAGAAAGCCTTCGAGGAAGCTAAACGACAGTTAACCTCAAGTAAAGTGCTTGTTCATTACAACCCAGAGTTGCCACTCATGTTGGCTTGTGACGCATCACCTGTAGGAATTGGGGCGGTGATCTCGCACAAATTGAGTGATGGTAATGAAAAACCAATAGCATTTGCTTCCCGCATGTTGACTAAAGCTGAGAAAAACTATTCCCAGATTGAAAAAGAGGCTTTGGGCTTAGTTTTTGGAGTGATGAAATTTCACGAATACTTGTTTGGTAGGAAGTTTACTTTACTTAAAGACCACAAGCGTTTGCTGAAGATCCTAGGTCCAAAAACAGGAGTACCTCCCTTAGCAGCAGCTAGAATGCAGAGATGGGCTCTGATACTGGCAGCATACACGTATGAGATACAGTATAAGCCTTCAGGACAACATGGGAATGCTGATGCGCTGTCTCGCCTGCCGATAGCAGATCAGAGTTTTCCTACAACAAACCCGGTTTTCAGAGTGTCTTATTTAGACAGTTTACCGATAACTGCAAAAGATGTGGCCCTTGAAACGGACAGAGACCCGGTACTCTCAAAAGTGAAATATTATGTGAGAGCAGGTTGGCCTAAGCATGTTCCAGATGAAACATTACAGCCTTATGTGAAACGGAAATTTGACTTGACAGTGGAACAGGATTGTGTACACTGGGGTCTCAGAGTAGTTATTCCTGAAAAACTACAGAACAGGCTATTGTCAGAAGTACATGAAAGTCACTGGGACATAGTCAAAATGAAGTCGCTCTCTAGGAGTTTGTTTTGGTGGCCTACGCTAGATGAGGACATTGAGAGGGAAACCAACCAGTGTGACATCTGTAAGGTTCAGGGTAACATGCCAGCCACTGCACCGGTTCACACGTGGAAGTGTGCTTCTGCTCTGTGGAAAAGAATACATGTTGACTTTGCAGAGGTTCAAAAGGAGACATTTCTGGTTGTTATGGATGCTTATGCACGCTGGCCAGAGATAATACACATGAAAAATACTACTGCTAACAAGACCATTGAAGTTTTGCGAGGTTTGTTTGCATCCTACGGGTTACCGAAAAAACTGGTGTCAGATAATGGTCCGCAATTTACGTCCAGTGAGTTTGAGTCGTTCCTGGCTCTCAATGCGGTGAAACACATAAGAAGTCCGGCTTATCATCCTGCATCAAATGGGATGGCAGAAAGGTTGGTCCAAAATTTCAAAAGGTCCTTAGCCAAAAGCAAGGCTGCCGGTGGCAAGTCTCTTCAAGATGGTATTTCTTCCTTTCTGTACAGTTACCGAAATATGCCACACACTGTGACCAAGAAAACACCAGCCGAACTGTTTTTGAAAAGACAGGTTTGCACAATATTGTCGCTAGTGAAACCTGAGGTTCCTCAGTGCTCTCTGCCCTGTCCTGTTGCATCAGCTAAGAAGCTGAGATCTTTCTTGGTTGGTCAGTTCGTGTTAGTGAAAAACTACAGGGGAGGGGAGAAGTGGTTAGATGGTGTAATAACTAAAGTTTTGGGTCCTGTGACATATTTGGTGTGTGTATATGGGAAATGTGTAAAAAGACATGTAAACCAAATGCTGGATGCAAAACAGAACACTGAAGCATCAAAAGAATTGGGTTGTGAAACTGAACCGTATCGGGACTACTCTATTGACCCAGGAGAAGACGCAGAGCCTGTGGAGAACCAAGTTCCTGTGGAGCCTAACCAAGCTCTTGGAGATGCTACAAATGATGGAGCCAGAGTGCGTCCTAAACGACATGTGCGTCCTCCTGACCGGTTAAACCTGTAAGGTTGTTACCTGCTAAATGTTATGTGAACAACTGACCACATGTTGTTTTGTACAGCTATATAGTTTGTGTTAAAAAAAAAAAAAGTGCTACACTTTAGAGCTACAGGGGAAGAGCTGTGGTGTACTAACCTTTGTTGGGAAGACTGAACATGGTACTGCCCCCCCTAACCACTAGAGGAGGCTTGTGTGTTAATGGAAGGCCGTTCTGAACACGAGAAGTTACATGTTGGATGCTAGAATGTTCGTGGAATAAAAAGAAGCGGAAGAGCAGTCGTGTCTGTCGTTTTTCCCTAAAAATCCTTTTATTTTTAGATCTGGACACAACAGATGGTATGTCACATACAGTTCAGATCAGCCTTACAGAAAGAAAAGTGTGTGTGTGTGGGGTGGGTGGGTGGGGGGGGGGGGTGATCAGAGCGACAAAGGAGGTCAAAGGTGGGTGGCTGTGGTGAATAGAGGTGGGCAGCAAAGCAGAGAGCAGTGGGTGTATGTAAGGACATTCAAAAGTTTACTTTTGTCGATTCTTCTGCAATTTACTTCTATCTGTTCGGTATTATGAGGCGACCAAAACATAAAATTGTTGCTATGGAGATAAAACCAACAGAAAAGTGAAAAGTGCTTTTTTCATCCATTTATCGCAAACAGCCCAAACCATTCTTAAAGAAAGAAAAAGGTGGGGGTCAGGTGTGCACTGCTTAACAAGTGTAATTTCGTACATAACCAAATAACATATTTTAGTAAACAAGCCAATCTCTCACTATTTTGATGATTGCCTTGCATATGTAAGTTTAAACTACATTCCAGGATAAAATAAATGTAGTGCAGTAATCAGCTTGTAATCACTGAGAGACGATAGAAAGTTCTATAATCAAGAAAGTCCTATCACCATCTCACCACTGTGGGAAATATTCTCTGACTTTGTGTCAAAGCTGCTGTCGTCTAAGCACCTTTACATCCAAGAAAGCGTCGTCTGCCCATCAAACATCTCCTCAGAGGAGATTTTCTTTTCCTGATTGGTAAACGGTTGTGCATTCTTAAACTACAACTCTGCATTGTTGTACAAAAAAGCAGCAAAACCATTACAACTGTCTGGCTGCACAAACCAAATCTGAGACCAAAGAAAGAGCTGGATCAAAAGGAACGCGTTTACTTATTTGACAAACGTGTGACAGTGAGCATTTTATTTCTCATCATGTTTTTTGGTGGACAAACACCACATATTAATCTCTGTGAATATCAAAAATTTACATTTTAAAACTTCAGTTTAACATTGAGTAAGACAGAACAAAATAAACCACAACAGTAAAACCACATTTTGCCCAAGAGGTTGAAATGTTTTGCTGACCCACATCAACAGCTGAGTATTCAAGATTACCTGGCGAAAGTGAGAGCCCTCTTCCCAGTGGGTCTGATTTATATATGATACCTTAGACTTTGGCAACAGTTGCTAACAACAAAAGAGTCCAATCTGTAAACTGTCTTTGTGATGTCACAGTGACATCAATGCAGTTGCTATAGGAACCAAAATGATTCAAAATAAACATGCAATATTAAAACTTCTACAATGATGCTTCCTTTTTTTGCATAAATGTTGCACACACTTGAATGATAATTCAGGCGTACATAAGTTTTTTGAAACTTGTTTAATTCGTTGTTCTTTACAATCTGTACCGGACCTCGCGACTTTCGCCATCCCACGTGTTTTTTTCCTCTTTTTCTCTTCACTCCCCCTAGCGCTCACACACACAAAAACATCATAGTTCAGGACCCCTTAGCTGTCCGAAAACTGCCGGAATATTAATATCCAATATCCCTTATTTCAGGACCTAACAATCACATTCAGTCACATGTTGTCCTCTGTGGTCCCCCACATAAATAAATAATGTAAAATGAAATTAGTTTGATACTAAATTAATTGGTAAATAAACAAATAAGATATTTTAGTAAAACAAGCAAATATCTCACTTTTTTTGATGATTGCCTTGCATATTTAAGTTTAAATTAGATTCTTAGATAAATAAAATGTATTGCAGTAATCAGCTTGTAAATACTGAGAGAGAGAATAGAAAGTTCTATTATCAAGATAGTCCTATCACCATCTTGCCACTCTGGGAGCGGTTCTCTGACTGTGTCAAAGCTGCTGTCCTCTAAGCACCTTCATATCCAATAAAGCGTCCTCTGCCCATCAAACATCTCTTCAGAGGAGTTTTTTCTTTTCCTGATTGGTAAACCGTTGTGCATTCTTAAACCACAACTCTGCATTGTTCTAAAAAAAAGCAGCAAAACCATTACAACTGTCTGGCTGCACAAACAAAATCTAAGACAAAAAAAGGAGCTGGATCAAAAGGAACGTGTTTACTTATTTGACAAACGTGTGACAGTGAGCATTTTATTTCTCATCATGTTTTTTGGTGGACAAACACCATATACACACATGGACAAAATTATTGGTACCCCTCAGTTAAAGAAGGAAAAACCCACAATTTTCACTGAAATCACTTGAAACTTACAAAAGTAACAATAAATAAAAATGTATTGAAAATTAAATAATCAAAATCAGCCATCACTTTTGAATTGCTGATTAACATAATTATTAAAAAAAAACAAACTAATGAAACAGGCCTGGACAAAAATGATGGTACCTCTATAAAAGATTGAAAACTATTTGACCAGACTGACATGATTAACTCAGGTGTGTCCTTTAATTGACATCAGGTCTTACCAAACTCATAATCAGTCAGTCTGCCTATTTAAAGGGAGACAAGTAGTCACTCTGCTGTTTGGTGAAAAGGTGTGTACCACACTGAACATGGACAACAGAAAGCGAAGGAGAGAATTGTCCCAGGACATCCGAAAAAATATTATAGATAAACATCTTAAAAGTAAAGGCTATAAGACCATCTCTAAACAGCTTGAACTTCCTGTGACAACAGTGGCTCATATTATTCAGAAGTTCAAGACCCACGGGACAGTAGCCATCCTCTCTGGACGTGGGCGCAAGAGGAAAATTGATGACAAATTGAAGAGACGGATCGTTGGAATTGTATCCAAAGAGCCCAGAACAACCTCCAAAGAAATTAAAGGTGAACTCCAAGGCCAAGGTACATCAGTGTCAGATCGCACCATTCGTCGTTGTTTGAGCCAAAGTGGACTCTATGGGAGACGACCAAGGAGGACACCACTGATGAAAAACAATCATAAAAAAGCCAGACTGGAATTTGCAAAAATGCATGTTGACAAGCCCCAAAGCTTCTGGGAGAATGTCCTTTGGACAGATGAGACCAAACTGGAGCTTTTTGGTAAGGCACATCAACTCTATGTTCATAGACTCAAAAACCAAGCATACGAAGAAAAGAACACTGTCCCTACGGTGAAACATGGAGGAGGCTCAGTCATGTTTTGGGGCTGCTTTGCTGCATCTGGCACAGGGTGTCTTGAATGTGTGCAAGGTACAATGAACTCTGTAGACTATCAAGGCATTCTGGAGAGAAATGTGCTGCCTTGTGTCAGAAAGCTTGGTCTCAGTCGCAGGTCATGGGTCTTCCAACAGGACAACCATCCAAAACACACAGCCAAAAACCCCCAAGAATGGCTGAGAGAAAAGCGTTGGACTATTCTAAAGTGGCCTTCCATGAGCCCAGATCTGAATCCCATTGAACATCTGTGGAAGGAGCTGAAACATGCCATTTGGAGAAGACACCCATCAAACCTGAGACAACTGGAGCAGTTTGCTCATGAGGAGTGGGCCAAAATACTTGTTGACAGCTGCAGAACGCTCATTGACAAATGCAGAAATCGCTTCATTGCAGTGATTGCCTCAAAAAGTTGTGCAACAAAATATTAGGATATGGGTACCATCATTTTTGTCTATTTCATTAGTTTGTTTTTTTAAATAATTATGTTAATCAGCAATTAGACAGTGATGGCTGATTTTGATTATTTAATTTTCAATAAATTTTTAATTAGTGTTACTTTCAGTGAGAATTGTGGGTTTTTCCTTCTTTAACTGAGGGGTACCAACAATTTTGTCCACGTGTGTATATGAGACCTTAGACTTTGGCAACAGTTGCTAATAACAAAAGTGTCCAATCTGTAAACTGTCTTTGTGATGTCACAGTGACATCAATGCTGTTGCTATGGGAACCAAAACGATTTAAAAAAAAAAACATTCAATATTAAAAGCCTCTCAAAACCCGTGTGCTCGGGGTTTTGCCATCTGAGAAAAACTTCTGGCTCAGAGCAATCAGCAAACGGCAAGTCCAGCAACTCAAACCATGTCTCTCTCCGTTTTCCTGCTGCAGCTTCTCCGTGCACGCACGCACGCCAAGGTGTGCTCTTGATGAGCGCACCTGCTGAACAGAAACAACCCAGCAACACCCAAAACACGGACATTTGTCCACACTTTTTCTGCCAAAATGCAGCTTTGGCAACGCACATATTCATAAACAAAGACTCCAATCACCACGTCATCGAGATTGACCGTATCCTTATTGATTAGGGTTGTGCATTTGCACCTGAATGCTGACTGCTATCAAGCTGTTTGAGCAGTTTGGCTGAAGCACCTGCTTTTGATTCTCATTAAAAAAAAAAAAAAAAAAAAAAAAAAAAAAAAAAAAAAAAAGAAAGTCAGGGGGTTGAAAAGTTGTTTTATTTCAAATGTGCACCTTTTAGTGGGTTTTTAAAAAAAAAAAAAAAAAGAAAACTTACAGCACCTGGTATTCCCAGGCGGTCTCCCATCCAAGTACTAACCAGGCCCGACCCTGCTTAGCTTCCGAGATTGGACGAGATCGGGCGTGTTCAGGGTGGTGTGGCCGTAAGCATTTGCTGCTGTGGAGCCGAGCCTCTCAAAACCCGTGTGTTCCGGGTTTGGCAAACTGAGAAAAACTTCTGGCTCAGAGCAATCAGCGAACGGCAAATCCAGCAAACCATGTGTTGAATTACTGTGTAAGATGTACTCAAGTTAATGTCATGGAGCAATTGGGCAATTTAGTTTTATTTTCACCACTAAGAGGCGCTAATTGATGAAACGTAGATGCATGTGATGTCATTACGTTAAGCACATCCGAAAATAGGGTTTCAGTTTTTCCCTCCAGTTTTTTCGCATTCGCCGTTTTATTGGCTTCAAGAAGGAAGTGTGTCAGTTGAATAAATATGCCAGAGCGGCTAAAGAAAGTTACTGCCTCCGTCACATTTTTCCTCTGAGTTCTACGCCAGGAAAGCTGCAAAGCTCAACAAAAGGTGTCCCGGCAGATCACTCCGCCGCTTCAACGGAAAAATCCGACATCATTCCAAATTAAATTATCTATTTTTGTCTAAAATTAAGTACATTAATTTAAATCGTTTTCTCCATACACATTCTGAATAAAGTCAGCATTGTATATGTGTATATAAAATAACATAAAACCTGCTTTATTAAAAAAAACATTTTAGCCATTTGTTTAGCTAGCTCCTTCTAGTGTTAAGAAGCCTCGTTTCTCCTGGCGTGTTTGAAAAATAAAATGAACTTTTAAAAACATTACAGTTGTACTAACCGGTTCTATTGAAATTTGGTGGCTGTAATCTAACACTAGTTGACCGAGGAGAACGCTTTAAAGGCATGAAATGATCTAAAACAGGCATTTATTGGAAGAGAATGGAGGCTTCCCTCACTTACCGTCAAACCGAAGGGAGAAGTGACGAGTCAGCCCGGCTCAAAGGATTCACTCCCACGCAGCTGCGATGCGTTCATGGGCCAGTTGGAAATGTGAATATTGACGATTAAACCTTCTTCCAGCGCAATAAGAAGTTAGACTTATTTAGCTCATATATATTTTAACTTTATACAAAAATCATTACAGTATTTCTTGAGCAAAATAAATTTTTTTACTTAAAAATTAAATTATATTAGGTGCGGAAAATTGTGTTTTCACTGTCATTTAAAAGTTTATTTAAAAGCATCACTTGTTCTGTCTAACAGGTACATTGAGAGTTTTTTTCCCCCCTCAAAGTTAGAAGCTGATTTCTCTGCTTAATATGTGCATAAAATTATATATATAATACATTATTTTTTTCTTTCATAAACCAGGCAGATGTGTGTGTGTGTGTGTGTGTGGGGGGGGGGGGGGGTGTTCTGTTGGTAATCACAAATCCAATCGGGGGGAAAATGATTGCTGTTCTATTTTGAGATGGGAGGATTTTTCAAGAACAACAAGCTCCAGCGCTGTGTAAAAACTGCAAAAACTCAGCCAGAACAACACTTGAAATCCAGCGGAATCAAACTATACTGTAGGAGACCATTTTCTTTTATTTTTATTTTTTATTCTTTACTTGTTATTCTTTTTCGATGACACAAAAAGTAAAATTGGGGAGGGGTGGCAAATAAAAAAGCTGCTAACAAACAAAGTTTCATGAAAAATCTCAAATGGGCAAAGTGCACCCAAATGACAAATGCTAATGTTTTGGGTTGTCTGGAAAGTAAAGTTTTATTTTTGATAAATAAACTTCAACAGGCGTCCTCAGTTCTAACCATAAACATTTCAGGACTCAATGTAAATGCCTGTGACCCCGTGATGTATTTTTGACAGTGAGCTAACAAGACAAATTTCTTATTCAAGGCAAAGAAAAGTCGAATTCCAAACAAAGACAAGTCACATTGATAACAGACATGATGAACAAAACTAAATGTTGCCAAAGCTGAGCACAAAGTATTGTTTTGTGCACAACTTTATGTCATGAATATGTTCCTTATTAACAGATTCCTACCCAATACAAGGAGATGCGGGTGGCTTGAGATGTGTGTTTTTGTGAAATGTGTTTGTGAGTTCAAGTAAACAGAGTTGTTCAGTTGAACTCACATGAGATGAACACAGATTTGAACATGAAGCTGAAGTTGAAGGAAGGAGCTGGAGCTCTTTACCTAATGGTTGCAGAAGTTTCTGCAGCTTTATTTGTAAAACCGTCTCTTCTATTTGCTCTTGCACTACTTCTAGCCTTCCAGTGAACTTGCACACATCTTTTTTTGTGCATTTTTAGTACTTTATTTATAAGTTTCTTGTGTACACATTTCTTGATCTTAACCATGTTATTTAAACTTGTACAGAAAATTCTATTTGATTCTTTTATCTATTTTGTGACCTTGAGAGCTCTGCACAAGAATTCCAATATGCTCAATGTAAGTTAATGCATACATGGCAAATAAAAAAACAAATTAAACCTTTGAAACTGCATAAGAGTTTTTCTATAGTAATTTTACAAATGTTTTCCAGTGCAGAAAAGCCATAAGTATCAAAAAAAACAAAAATTTGCAGAAAACTTTCCAGAACAGAAAATAAAAAACACAGAAGAGAGCAATAATATCCATTAATACCAGGAAAAAATGCTGCTGAAAATTCCAAATTGATTGATAAATAGATGGAAAAAATCCCAAAAGATGCTTAAGATGGTTTAAATTAAAACAATACCAAAAAGTATGTATAAGAGAGGTTATGTGTAAATAGGAGCATCATAAAAAGAGTACTAACATATAAATCAGTTTAAAATATTTAAAGAAATGGCAAATATATTACCAAAAGCCTGGTTTAAATAGAGGATCTGTTCTAGTGTAGAAAGATCTGCGTGAATAACCAACTTCAAGAAGAGAAAACTCTTCAATCAGAAAAACTGCATGTTGCTGAAGAAATGGCAGATGAGAGAAATATTGGCAACATCGCCAAATATGTTCTCAACAGAATGTTTTGAATAAGGATCTGTTTTAGTGTAGAAAGACCTACGGGTAAAACCCACTTTATAAAGCAGAAACTAAAGTAACATATGCAACTACGGTTCTATGAATCCCAGATGACCGCCAGAGTTTCAGGCAGAAGGTGATTCTTTCAGTTGCTTAATTGCACAACTTTTAGCTGAAGAAGCTGAATTTTACTGTAGGTTGCAGAAAACATTGTAGGAGACAGCAATATTGTCCATAAATAGTACAAGTTTGTTCAACTGGAGAAAAGCCATAAGCGGCAGAAAAACCTTATGTTGTAGAAGAAATTGAAGAAGGCAGCATTATTGGCTATAAATGGCAGAAAAATAAATTGAAAAACACAAAAAAACACATTTAGAATTGGAGTGAGTCTTTAATGTTTTTACTTTTAGTCAGGATTTTAGGCTTTAACAAAGCAGCTCAGTAGAGTCTTGAGACTTTGAGTAAAGACGCTTAAGTCTACCCTGTAATACAAGTCCTGTTGGCCTCATTGAGCCAGAACCTCCTACCAGTAGTAGGACAACCAATTAACAAACATTTTACTTATTAAATAAATATGTTTTCTCCATTCTACCTTTAGTTACAAAAACTCATATTACAACAAAGATTTTTCCTCTTTTTGGTGTTCAATTTCAAATTTGAAGAATTTTTTTCTGAAAACTTAGTGATTTCAGCAGTTTTGAACAATTTCATCACGAGGACCAACTTCAAAGATTGACTGACTTTGTTGTTATGACCTGTCGATCTAGAATTTAAATATTTAGACTTAACAGATGAACATTTTTGGACTTTGAGGACTCATCTGAAGTAACTCCTTAAACAATACTTGATGCTATGAAGACTTTGAGAAGATTCCGAGGGTTTGAGGTGAGATGGGTGGAAAACAAGCAGGCTTTTAGATATTTACGAACAAGGTTGATCTATCTAAAACCAGCACATGTACCTAATGCAGACTCAGATTTGCCTCCAGTTTGACCTGTGCTGGTGCAGCAAGCCTCCACTGCACTCTTTACTTTGCTCAGTCAGCACTTTCAGATCATAAATGAAGATTCTTCTGAAAATGTTTCTGCTTCTGATTGCTTTTGCAGCCCGGAAAAAGCTCTGAAAGATTCCCTGCAAGATTACGAGGCAGCTTACCTTTCCAAGTCCCTGTCTCGTCTGTTTGATCCCATCAACCTGGTGTTTCCTATGGGGGAGCGCAGCCCCCCCTCCAACGATGAGCTGGATGGCATCATCAAGACTATCAGCAGGTAGGTCCAGTGTTGGACGGTGAGCTGACAGTGAAGTGAGTGAACTGAAAAATGAAAAGTCCAGGTCAGATCCAGGTGTTGGTGAGGTCCAGGTTTGGTTCTGGTCAGGTCCTGGTTAGATCCAGATGTTGGTGAGGTCCAGGTTTGGTTCTGGTCAGGTCCTGGTCAGATCCAGGTGTAGGTGAGGTCCAGGTTTGGTTCTGGTCAGGTCCTGGTTAGATCCAGGTGTAGGTGAGGTCCAGGTTTGGTTCTGGTCAGGTCCTGGTCAGATCCAGGTGTTGGTGAGGTCCAGGTTTGGTTCTGGTCAGGTCCTGGTCAGATCCAGGTGTTGGTGAGGTCCAGGTTTGGTTCTGGTCAGGTCCTGGTCAGATCCAGGTGTTGGTGAGGTCCAGGTTTGGTTCTGGTCAGGTCCTGGTCAGATCCAGTTGTTGGTGAGGTCCAGGTTTGGTTCCGGTCAGGTCCTGGTCAGATCCAGGTGTTGGTGAGGTCCAGGTTTGGTTCCGGTCAGGTCCTGGTCAGATCCAGGTGTTGGTGAGGTCCAGGTTTGGTTCCGGTCAGGTCCTGGTCAGATCCAGGTGTTGGTGAGGTCCAGGTTTGGTTCTGGTCAGGTCCTGGTCAGATCCAGGTGTTGGTGAGGTCCAGGTTTGGTTCTGGTCAGGTCCTGGTTAGATCCAGGTGTTGGTGAGGTCCAGGTTTGGTTCTGGTCAGGTCCTGGTCAGATCCAGGTGTTGGTGAGGTCCAGGTTTGGTTCTGGTCAGGTCCTGGTCAGATCCAGGTGTTGGTGAGGTCCAGGTTTGGTTCTGGTCAGGTCCTGGTTTGATCCAGGTGTAGGTGAGCTCCAGGTTTGGTTCTGGTCAGGTCCTGGTCAGATCCAGGTGTTGGTGAGGTCCAGGTTTGGTTCTGGTCAGGTCCTGGTCAGATCCAGGTGTAGGTGAGGTCCAGGTTTGGTTCTGGTCAGGTCCTGGTCAGATCCAGGTGTTGGTGAGGTCCAGGTTTGGTTCCGGTCAGGTCCTGGTCAGATCCAGGTGTTGGTGAGGTCCAGGTTTGGTTCCGGTCAGGTCCTGGTCAGGTCCTGGTCAGATCCAGGTGTTGGTGAGGTCCAGGTTTGGTTCCGATCAGGTCCTGGTCAGATCCAGGTGTTGGTGAGGTCCAGGTTTGGTTTCGGTCAGGTCCTGGTCAGATCCAGGTGTTGGTGAGGTCCAGGTTTGGTTCCGGTCAGGTCCTGGTCAGATCCAGGTGTAGGTGAGGTCCAGGTTTGGTTCCGGTCAGGTCCTGGTCAGATCCAGGTGTTGGTGAGGTCCAGGTTTGGTTCCGGTCAGGTCCTGGTCAGATCCAGGTGTTGGTGAGGTCCAGGTTTGGTTCCGGTCAGGTCCTGGTCAGATCCAGGTGTTGGTGAGGTCCAGGTTTGGTTCCGGTCAGGTCCTGGTCAGATCCAGGTGCTGGTGAGGTCCAGGTTTGGTTCCGGTCAGGTCCTGGTCAGATCCAGGTGTTGGTGAGGTCCAGGTTTGGTTCTGGTCAGGTCCTGGTCAGATCCAGGTGTTGGTGAGGTCCAGGTTTGGTTCTGGTCAGGTCCTGGTCAGATCCAGGTGTTGGTGAGGTCCAGGTTTGGTTCTGGTCAGGTCCTGGTTTGATCCAGGTGTAGGTGAGCTCCAGGTTTGGTTCTGGTCAGGTCCTGGTCAGATCCAGGTGTTGGTGAGGTCCAGGTTTGGTTCTGGTCAGGTCCTGGTCAGATCCAGGTGTAGGTGAGGTCCAGGTTTGGTTCTGGTCAGGTCCTGGTCAGATCCAGGTGTTGGTGAGGTCCAGGTTTGGTTCCGGTCAGGTCCTGGTCAGATCCAGGTGTTGGTGAGGTCCAGGTTTGGTTCCGGTCAGGTCCTGGTCAGGTCCTGGTCAGATCCAGGTGTTGGTGAGGTCCAGGTTTGGTTCCGGTCAGGTCCTGGTCAGATCCAGGTGCTGGTGAGGTCCAGGTTTGGTTCCGGTCAGGTCCTGGTCAGATCCAGGTGTTGGTGAGGTCCAGGTTTGGTTCCGGTCAGGTCCTGGTTTGATCCAGGTGTTGGTGAGGTCCAGGTTTGGTTCTGGTCAGGTCCTGGTCAGATCCAGGTGTTGGTGAGGTCCAGGTTTGGTTCTGGTCAGGTCCTGGTCAGATCCAGGTGTTGGTGAGGTCCAGGTTTGGTTCTGGTCAGGTCCTGGTTAGATCCAGGTGTTGGTGAGGTCCAGGTTTGGTTCTGGTCAGGTCCTGGTTAGATTTGGTCTGTGACTTCCACCAACCAAAGGGAACAAATGACATCATCTCTATTCGTTAGGAGGAGAAAAAACAACCTCAGAGTGAATTTGAAGAAGCAGGAATCCTGGAAGTTTGAAAATTCCCAGCATTCCTGCTCATTTTAGTCAAAGCTTTAGGGCTGTCCATATCGGCAGAGATATTTCCAGTCTGTGCTGCTGTTTATGGCTGAAATCCGGTTCTGGGTGTGCTCTGGATCGAGGGGCAGAATCCTTCTAGATCTTGTTCCAGGTTGGACATCTGGGATCCAGATGGGATCTGGGACTCGTGTGGTTTTTGAAAGCATTGCTGTCGCAGGAACAGTCTGAGTTTGTGTGTTGATGCTTTTATGGCCTGTTTCTCTGCAGTGAGCTCAATGTCGCTGCAGTGGATCCACATCTGTCCATCTCTGTGGCCAAGAACGCCGCCAAGACCGTGCAGCTGTTCTGCGTGAAGTCTGAGCAGCTGGTGCGTAACGCTGAGTCTCTGGTCAGCATTTCTGCACACTCCCTGACCCGACCACTCTCTGTCCACAGCTGTGCACTCAAGCTGATGCCAGTCAGGTGATTGGCCCGTTGACAGAGGGTCAGAGGAGGAATGTTGCCATGGTGAACTCCCTGTTCCGCCTGCAGCAAGGCGTCCTGAAGGTAACAGATCGCTCAGGATGGTCATCCACAGTTTCATCCAACATCTCTGTTCAGAAAGATCAGGAGAAGCTGCTGCCTCTTTCAGGTTTTCACCTGTTCAATATGAAGATCACCTCTGGATGAACACAAGTCTCTGAAACTTATTAGAGACTGTCCCGTTGAATGTCCTGTTGACTGTCCTGTTGAATGTCCCGTTGAATGTCCCGTTGAATGTCCTGTCGACTGTCCTGTCGACTGTCCTGTTAAATGTCCTGTTGACTGTCCTGTTGACTGTCCTGTTAAATGTCCTGTTGACTGTCCTGTTAAATGTCCTGTTAAATGTCCTGTTGACTGTCCTGTTGACTGTCCTGTTGACTGTCCTGTTGAATGTCCTGTTGGCTGTCCTGGGGGCTGTCCTGTGGACTGTCCTGTTGACTGTCCTGTTGAATGTCCTGTTGAATGTCCTGTGGACTGTCCTGTAGAATGTCCTGTTGACTGTCCTGTTGAATGTCCTGTAGACTGTCCTGTTGAATGTCCTGTTGACTGTCCTGTTGAATGTCCTGTTGAATGTCCCGTTTACTGTCCCGTTGACTGTCCCGTTGAATGTCCCGTTGAATGTCCCGTTGAATGTCCTGTCGACTGTCCTGTTAAATGTCCTGTTGACTGTCCTGTTGACTGTCCTGTTAAATGTCCTGTTGACTGTCCTGTTAAATGTCCTGTTAAATGTCCTGTTGACTGTCCTGTTGACTGTCCTGTTGAATGTCCTGTTGGCTGTCCTGTGGGCTGTCCTGTGGACTGTCCTGTTGACTGTCCTGTTGAATGTCCTGTTGAATGTCCTGTGGACTGTCCTGTAGACTGTCCTGTTGAATGTCCTGTTGACTGTCCTGTTAAATGTCCTGTTAAATGTCCTGTTAAATGTCCTGTTGACTGTCCTGTTGAATGTCCTGTTGAATGTCCTGTTGGCTGTCCTGTGGGCTGTCCTGTGGACTGTCCTGTGGACTGTCCTGTGGACTGTCCTGTTGAATGTCCTGTTGAATGTCCTGTTGAATGTCCTGTGGACTGTCCTGTAGACTGTCCTGTTGAATGTCCTGTTGACTGTCCTGTTGGCTGTCTTGTGGACTGTCCTGTTGAATGTCCTGTTGAATGTCCTGTTGAATGTCCTGTGGACTGTCCTGTTGACTGTCCTGTTGAATGTCCTGTTGAATGTCCTGTTGGCTGTCCTGTGGACTGTCCTGTTGACTGTCCCGTTGAATGTCCTGTTGAATGTCCTGTGGACTGTCCTGTAGACTGTCCTGTTGAATGTCCTGTTGACTGTCCTGTTGGCTGTCTTGTGGACTGTCCTGTTGACTGTCCTGTTGACTCTCCTGTTGACTCTCCTGTTGAATGCCCTGTTGACTGTCCTGTTGACTGTCCTGTTGAATGTCCTGTTGAATGTCCTGTTGACTGTCCTGTTGACTGTCCTGTTGACTGTCCCGTTGACTGTCCTGTGTTTTTATACAGATCATCTTCGGTTTGGTCTCATGTCCGCCGGCTGCAGTGGAAGCCCTCTCTTCCTCTCTGCAGGTATTCTCGGTGTTCAGAGCTTCAGAGCAAAAAGTGATTTTATATTTATACTAGATATGGTCTGTCACGTGTCCTTTTATCTTCCCGATGTGTCTCCTGGCGTGTGTCTCCTGGCGTGTGTATCCTGGCGTGTGTCTCCTGGCGTGGGTCTCCTGGCGTGTGTCTCCCGGCGTGTGTCTCCCGGTGTGGGTCTCCTGGCATGTTTCTCCTGGCATGTGTCTCCTGGCGTGTGTCTCCTGGCGTGGGTCTCCTGGCGTGGGTCTCCTGGCGTGTGTCTCCTGGCGTGTGTCTTAGGCCGTGCAATCGTTGATGGGCAGTGCGCTGGGACCTCTGCTGCAGTCTGTGAGCGACTCCATTGAAGCTATCATCTTCACCCTTCACCAGGAAGACTTCTCAGGGTCAGAAACCTCTCGTCAGACTTTCACCGAAACTTCAGCCGCACTTTAATACTTTTGGTGAAAGATCGAATCAAGTTTCAAATCAAGTCAATAAGGTTTTGTCTTAACGGCCTTCCCATCAACCCTGTTGCTGTAGCTCCTCATTAATAAAGCACATCTGATCCAGGTAATCTGCAGCAGGTGGGACATCAACAAATTTAAAGAAAACAGAACAGCAGCCGTCAGACCTGGATTTGACCCCGTGCTATACAAAGTCCACTCTTTCATTTATAAAAATGATTCAAAACTGGAATATGATGTTTTTGAAGGAATTTCTTTTGGCTTCTGGGACATGTTGAACTGGGTTTGTGATTGTGATCCAGGCCTGTGTCCAGCCCGGATAAGCCGGATGTTCCGTGTTCCCTGTACATGAAGGAGCTGCAGGGCTTCATCAGCAGGGTGATGGCCGACTACTTCCGACACTTCCAGTGTGCGGACTTCATCTATGAGAAGACCGAGGCCATCGCCAAGAGAGCCATCCAACTGTTCGTCCGCCATGCCAGCCTGCTGCGTCCGCTGGGGGAGGGCGGCAAAATGAGGCTAGCCGCTGATTTTGCACAGGTAAAGGTGTTTGATCCAACTTTCAAAATGTTGGACGGATTTTGTGTAGTCCACTTTCAAGTGGTTGGGGTGTGACCTTCCAAAAAGCTCACTCCTGATTGGTGAGAGTGGTTGCCACAGAAACGGTGGGTTCAAACGACTCGGACCAATCACTTCTTTCTGATGATGTCTGGCTCCATCTTGGGGGTGTCCATATCATGAAGAAATGTCAACTGAATTGACATCATTTGGTTGTAACCAGAAATAAACCCTTTTTTATGGATGACGTCACACTCCCTCAGCACAGTTCACAGATGCAGTCAATGAGCATGACTCAGCAAAACCCGCACTGAGAGCACGAGTTAGGACTTCCGTTCGGCATCGATCACACAGATTTCTTTTTAGACCAAGTCTCCAGCTTGTCTTTGTTCATTTCCTTTGTGATGAAACCAGGATGAGAACGATCTGCATTCGGGAGATAGAGGTTCCTGTGATTGTTGAAGGAAACCAGCAGCAACATTTTGAACTTCAGCTGTGATATAAACAACCTGTAGACACTGATGAAGACTCTGGATGAAGATGCTCAACTTTATCAATTCTTTTTTTCTTACCATGACTTATTTAGATAAAAATCCAGGAAATCCTCATGAAGCTCTGAGAACCAGAACACACAGATGTTAGCTGCAGAGACAATCATCTGGACTCTGGGTTTTCTTTTCAGTTTTTCACTAATAATCTAAAAGAGTAATAATGGTTACAACTAGAAGCTGAGTCATGGAAATGTATTACTGAGATCGAAGGTTGGTTAAGCTAAACGTTAGTATTAGCATTACCAGATCTGCCTTTATTTTGAAAATACCAGCTTGTGTTTCAAAAGTGTTGACATTTTTGCGACTTACGTTTGCATGTAGCTCCAAAGAAAAAATAAAACTGAAACTCCATCCATTAATGGGCTCTTTCCAGTGAGGCTTTTGTTATTTTTATGGATCAGTGCATGAAGGGAGGAGCAAAGCAGAAACTGGAGGGGCTACTTGTATTTATTCTTGCAGTTTAGGCCAAAAAAGTGGATTTGATCAACATGCAACACAGAATAAATAAAGACGCTTTAAAAGAAAATGCCATCCATTCATTTGATGTTTGCATCTTGAACTTGCTTTTAGCATGCAGTGTTCACACTGGGCTGTTGCATCTCCTCACAGTTAAGAGGCTTGTTGTGAAATGACAAAGCGGTGCAAATCTTGCTTCAGGCGTTTTTTTCACATCTCTATTCCAATACATGAAAGACTTCCAGCCGGGCACAAATCCCAAGTATTACGAACATAAAAACACACAGCTACGCGTGAACGCGAGAGTTCTGGACTCGGTAGTTTTCCTGTTATCTTTTTTAACTGCTCATACAGGGTGAAATGTTTGGCTGACTAATAAAAACGACGGCGCCTCCTTTCTGCAGAGGTTTGGAAATGGCAGCAGCTTTGCAGTATGTATATCATTTATCTTCTAAGTTTGGGTTTGTTGTGTTATTTTTTTTTTCTAGCTCATTGACTAAACAACTCAGACCGGCTCTTTGTTTAACTTCTCTCAGAGCCCCACAAAGCTCTAAATGATAGCGTCATGTTAAGTGATTTACCCTTTTCTCTATGCTTTTGACATGATAAGACTTGGTATGAATTTTATTCCCACAGATTGTGAAAGATAGACAACAAATAAAACGTAGGAAAAGAGAATAACATTTGGCAGACTCCATCTTTCTGTTTTTAACAAACTAAATATTTTAACACTTTACGCGCCGCGCTCGATGCCCAAATTGTACAACTGCTGAAATGACACGCCGCTGGGATCGCACCACAAGACCTCAGATTGTGTCTGTACATTGACTTCATATTGAAGCTCAACGCTCCTGCTACGAGAATCACGTCCTGTGTGAATGCAGCTTTAGGCTGAGGAGGAGAAGGAAAGAAGGCGTCCAACTCTTATACTGGAAGGAATGAATCAAATCCCTGGAAGAAGTCAATCCAGTAAATCTAGTAGGAGTTTAGAAGCTGCCACTGCACGCCACCTGCTGGTGCTAAGATTAAACTATATGTTGTAATGTATCTTCATTTTATCTTCTTTTTAATGATCCATCCTGATCATCTTTTGTTTTTTTAATTGTTCCCAGTGGTCTTTTAATTATGATTATTCTGTTTTCTATTGACTGAGACTGAGACATAATTTCTTGTGCCAAAAAAGACCTGCAATCTGCATCCAGTTCTCAACCTACGCAGTCTGAATGCGTATTTGAAGCGTCCGGCCCCCAGCAGGGGCTGCTGGTCATCTGTGGATACCTTCACCAGGACCTATAGGGTGAATGTGCCTGACCCCAACCTCATGGATGATGTGTTGCAGCTCACTGAATCTTCCTTCTTGTGCATGTGTACTTCGAGAATTTAATGAACCTAGGGCCACCTGTGAACTCCTGGTGACCCCACGTAAGGCTATAAAGTCACGTGGCACCAGGAGCAAGGTCCCAACACTTCTTGTGAGAACGCAACGAACCAGGGGGACCAGGAACTCTGGCTGTCATCCAGGATTCATAGAACCGTAGTCACATACGTAACCTAAGGTTAAAATCCCATCCCTCCTGACCGCCAGAGGCGGTGCTTCAAGCACTGAATGACCAATGCCATCAAAGTCCTGAGGGGCCCAAACTAGAACATGTCTCAGCTCAGAACTTGACATAGTTCCCTGAAAGGTGATTAATGTCAAAGGACCTACTAATGAAACAACCTATACTTATTGATTTCTATATTTTCTATATCTGATTTAAGTAAATGGTCTTTCAGACATAAATGATTTATTGTTGCCTCTTTCTATTCTTGATCTGAAGAAACGACTTGTCTGATGAAAATAGTGAGCATCTACTTGATATTTTACTGATTTTGATCTTTTTGTTTTGTCTTTGTTAATTCTTTACTTTTTTCTTTAATTACTGTTACTATTAAAAAACAAGGGAAAGTCATTATTCATTATTCGCAATTATTATTATTTTTGCATAAGCTCCAATCAAGTTTAAAATAATGTTGTACTTACATGCAAAAAAGTCTGACTTATTGTTACTCAAGGATGTTTTATTATACGACTTGTTTGATGAAAATAGTCAGCATCTACTTGATATTTAATGATTGTGATCTTTTTGTTTTGTTTTGTCTTGGTTCATTCTTTACTTTTTTCTTTAGTTACTATTATTATTATTGTTTTTGATTCATTCACATCACTGAGTTTTTTATGACCAAACTATTCTTAAAAAGTAGAAAAAAACAGATATTCATTATTCTCAATTATTATTATTTTGGCATAAGCTCCAATCAAGTCTAACACAATTATGTACTTACATGCAAAGCAGTATGACTTATTGTTGTTCAAGGATGTTTAATTACCTGTATTACAGTCAGAACAGTATAAAGACCTGATTATTTGTTACGAACTGGTTGATATCTAATGTGAAGTAAATGGTATGATCGAGCCGGGGTGGGATTATATAAGTTCTGTTCCTCCCACTCTCTTTCAAGCAGTCAATTTTATGAAGTCTAGTGATCCTATGTTTGACAAGATTAATGATGCAAATCTTTGTTGATGCTGATTGTGTTACACATGTCTTGTATATCTTGTCTGCTTGAAATAAACCATTTCAAATAAAAAAAAAAATCAAAATCAAATCAAGTCCAGCAACTCAAACAATGTCTCCTCTTTCCTTTTGCAGCATCTCTGTGCAAGCAAGCCATAGTGTGCTCCTGATGCGCACCTACTGGACAGAAACAACCCAGCAGCACCCAAAACACGGACATTTGTCGACACTTTTTCTGCCAAAATGCAGCTTTTGCAATGCACATATTCATAAAACAAAGACTCCAATCACCACGTCATCGAGATGCGACCGTATCCTTATTGATTAGGGTTGTGCATTTGCACCTGAATGCTGACGGCTATCAAGCTGTTTGAACAGTTTGGCTGAAGCACCTGCTTTTGATTCTAATTAACGAAAAGAGACAAAGAAAGTTAGGGAGTTTAAAAGTTGTTTTATTTCAAACGTACACCTTCTATTGGTTAAAAGAAAAAAAAAATCTGTAAATCTGTAAACTGTCTTTGTGATGTCAAAGTGATGACAGCTATGGGAACCAAAACGATTTAAATTAAACATACAATATTAAAACTTTTACAACATTGATGCCCCCTTTATTGAATAAATAACTAATGTATAATGAAATTAGTTTGATACTAAATTATTTGGTACATAACCAAATAACATTTTTTAGTAAAACAAGCCAATCTCTCATTTTTTTTTTGATGATTGCCTTGCACATTTCAGTTTAAACTAGATTCTAGGATAAATAAAATGTAGTGCAGTAATCAGCTTGTAAACACTGAGAGACAATAGAAAGTTCTATAATCAAGATAGTCCTATCACCATCTTACCACTGTGGGAAAGGTTCTGTGACTTTGTGTCAAAGCTGCTGTCCTCTGCCCATCAAGCATCTCTTCAGAGGAGTTTTTTTCTTTTCCTGATAGGTAAACGGTTGTGCATTCTTAAACTACAACTCTGCATTGTTGTACAAAAAAGCAGAGAAACGATTAGAACTGTCTTGCTGTACAAACCAAATCTGAGTCCAAAGAAAGAGCTGGATCAAAAGGAACGAGTTTACTTATTGAACAAATGTGTGACAGTGAGCCTTTTTTAATCATCATATTTTTTGGTGGACAAACACAATATATTAATCTCTGTGAATATCAAAAATGTACATTTTAAAAATCAATTTAACATTGAGTAAGACAGAACAAACAAAACATCAACAAAAAAAACCACCTTTTGCCGAAGAGGTTGAA
>BNCR01000567.1:0-22105 GCA_014656515.1 Oryzias celebensis
TTTTGAAGTGGGTGCCATTGTCAGACCTGATTAAGGCTGGGAAACAATGAATTGGAATATAAAGATTAACCAATGATTTATGACTGAGGTAGAGTCTTGGCGTTTCTCACTTTAACACTAACTTTTCGTACTGGTTAATACTGAATTATTATGACACACACATAAGTATTTGTTTATTGGACTTCATTCTTCACTTTATTTGTTTGAAAGTGTAGTGGGGGGGGGGATGATAAAAATGGTTCTTTGACTTCCTTTTAGTTCCAAATGAAGTGTGTGCATTGCTCCCTTGTTTTGTGGTGGCTCCTTGTAAAGAAACAGCATGAATAAGCTGTTTGTAGAAGTTTCCTTGTCTTTTTCTTGCATTGTTCTATGCATGTGTTCAATTTTACCTGGCCCCAGCTTTTGAAGATATGAGTTTTGAAGTAGGTGCCATTGTCAGACCTGATTAAGGCTGGGAAACAATGAATTGGATTAAAGATTAACCAATGATTTTATGACTGAGGTAGAGTCTTGGCGTTCTCACTTTTAACACTAACTTTTCGTACTGGTTAATACTGAAATTATGACACACACATAAGTATTTGTTTATTTGGACTTCATTTCTTCACTTTATTTGCTTTGAAAGTGTAGTGTGGGGGGCGTGTGGATGAAAAATGGTTCTTATTGACTTCTTTTAGTTCCAAGTGAAGTGTGTGCATTGCTCCCTTGTTTGTGGTGGCTCCTTGTAAGAAACAACATGAATAAGCTGTTTATAGAAGTGTTCCTTTTCTTTTTCAGTTTTAAAAGTGGTCTGTCTCAGTGGAGATGACTTTTGTGGAGTTGTATTTTGCATTGTTGTTCCTGATGAATGAAATAGTTTTTATATTTAAAAAAAAAGCAAAAAAAAAGAAAACAATGGCAACGCTGAGATTTGAACCACCGTCCTGCACAGGGTAGGCGTGCATTTCCCGCTGTTGCCACTAGAGGGCGACATTCAAACTGGTAAAAACAGTCTATTTGAATATTCTTCATTGACAAGCGAATGGCATCTCTGAGGATAGTGTGTGTGTGTTTTTTAATACCTGTATTGTTTTGAAAGTGTAGAGGGGGCGTGTGGATGATAAAAATGGTTCTAATTGACTTCCTTTTAGTTTCAAATGAATGTGTGCATTGCTCCCTTGTTTTGTGGTGGCTCCTTGTAAAGAAACAGCATAAAAAGCTGTTGTAGAAGTGCTCCTTGTCTTTTTTTCTTGCATTGTTTCTATGCATGTGTTCAATTTTACCCTGGCCCCAGCTTTGAAGATATGAGTTTTGAAGTGGTGCCATTGTCAGACCTGATTAGGCTGGGAAACAATGAATTGGAATATAAAGATTAGCCAATGATTATGACTGAGGTAGAGTCTTGGCGTTTCTCACTTTTACACTAACTTTCGTACTGGTTAATACTGAATTATTAGACACACACATAAGTATTTGTTATTGGACTTCATTTCTTCACTTTATTTGTTTTGAAAGTGTAGTGGGGGGGGTGTGGATGATAAAAATGGTTCTTATTGACTTCATTTTAGTTCAAATGAAGTGGTGCATTGCTCCTTGTTTTGGTGGCTCCTTAAAGAAACAGCATGAATAAGCTGTTTGTAGAAGTGTCCTTGACTTTTTCTGCATTGTTTCTATGCATGTGTTCAATTTACCCTGGCCCCAGCTTTTGAAGATATGAGTTTGAAGTGGTGCCATTGTCAGACCTGATTAAGGCTGGGAAACAATGAATTGGATATAAATTAACCAATGATTTTATGACTGAGGTAGAGTCTTGGCGTTTCTCACTTTTAACACTAACTTTTCGTACTGGTTAATACTGAATATTATGACACACACATAAGTATTTGTTTATTTGGACTTCATTTCTTCACTTTATTTGCTTTGAAAGTGTAGTTGGGGGGTGTGGATGATAAAAATGGTTCTTATTGACTTCTTTTAGTTCCAAATGAAGTGTGTGCATTGCTCCCTTGTTTTGGTGGCTCCTTGTAAAAAACAGCATGAATAAGCTGTTTATAGAAGTGTTCCTTTCTTTTTTCAGTTTTAAAAGTGGTCTGGTCTCAGTGGAGATGACTTTTGTGGAGTTGTATTTTGCATTGTTTGTTCCTGATGAAATGAAATAGTTTTTATATTTAAAAGAAAAAAGCAAAAAAAAAGAAAAACAATGGCAACGCTGAGATTTGAACCACCGTCCTGCACAGGGTAGGCGTGCATTTCCCGCTGTTGCCACTAGAGGGCGACATTCAAACTGGTGAAAACAGTCTATTTGAATATTCTTCATTGACAAGCGAATGGCATCTCTGAGGATAGTGTGTGTGTGTTTTTTAATACCTTTATTTGTTTTGAAAGTGTAGTGGGGGCGTGTGGATGATAAAAATGGTTCTAATTGACTTCCTTTTAGTTTCAAATGAAGTGTGTGCATTGCTCCCTGTTTGTGGTGGCTCCTTGTAAAGAAACAGCATGAAAAGCTGTTTGTAGAAGTGCTCCTTGTCTTTTTCTTGCATTGTTTCTATGCATGTGTTCAATTTTACCCTGGCCCCAGCTTTTGAAGATATGAGTTTTGAAGTGGTGCCATTGTCAGACCTGATTAAGGCTGGGAAACAATGAATTGGAATATAAAGATTAACCAATGATTTTATGACTGAGGTAGAGTCTTGGCGTTTCTCACTTTTAACACTAACTTTTCGTACTGGTTAATACTGAATATTATGACACACACATAAGTATTTGTTTATTTGGACTTCATTTCTTCACTTTATTTGCTTTGAAAGTGTAGTGTGGGGGGTGTGGATGATAAAAATGGTTCTTATTGACTTCTTTTTAGTTCCAAATGAAGTGTGTGCATTGCTCCCTTGTTTTGTGGTGGCTCCTTGTAAAGAAACAGCATGAATAAGCTGTTTATAGAAGTGTTCCTTTTCTTTTTTCAGTTTTAAAAGTGGTCTGGTCTCAGTGGAGATGACTTTTGTGGAGTTGTATTTTGCATTGTTTGTTCCTGATGAAATGAAATAGTTTTTATATTTAAAAGAAAAAAGCAAAAAAAAAAAAAACAATGGCAACGCTGAGATTTGAACCACCGTCCTGCACAGGGTAGGCGTGCATTTCCCGCTGTTGCCACTAGAGGGCGACATTCAAACTGGTGAAAACAGTCTATTTGAATATTCTTCATTGACAAGCGAATGGCATCTCTGAGGATAGTGTGTGTGTGTTTTTTAATACCTTTATTTGTTTTGAAAGTGTAGTGGGGGCGTGTGGATGATAAAAATGGTTCTAATTGACTTCCTTTTAGTTTCAAATGAAGTGTGTGCATTGCTCCCTTGTTTTGTGGTGGCTCCTTGTAAAGAAACAGCATGAAAAAGCTGTTTGTAGAAGTGCTCCTTGTCTTTTTTCTTGCATTGTTTCTATGCATGTGTTCAATTTTACCCTGGCCCCAGCTTTTGAAGATATGAGTTTTGAAGTGGGTGCCATTGTCAGACCTGATTAAGGCTGGGAAACAATGAATTGGAATATAAAGATTAACCAATGATTTTATGACTGAGGTAGAGTCTTGGCGTTTCTCACTTTTAACACTAACTTTTCGTACTGGTTAATACTGAATATTATGACACACACATAAGTATTTGTTTATTTGGACTTCATTTCTTCACTTTATTTGCTTTGAAAGTGTAGTGTGGGGGGGTGTGGATGATAAAATGGTTCTTATTGACTTCTTTTAGTTCCAAATGAAGTGTGTGCATTGCTCCCTTGTTTTGTGGTGGCTCCTTGTAAGAAACAGCATGAATAAGCTGTTTATAGAAGTGTTCCTTTTCTTTTTCAGTTTTAAAAGTGGTCTGGTCTCAGTGGAGATGACTTTTGTGGAGTTGTATTTTGCATTGTTGTTCCTGATGAAATGAAATAGTTTTTATATTTAAAAGAAAAAAGCAAAAAAAAAGAAAAACAATGGCAACGCTGAGATTTGAACCACCGTCCTGCACAGGGTAGGCGTGCATTTCCCGCTGTTGCCACTAGAGGGCGACATTCAAACTGGTGAAAACAGTCTATTTGAATATTCTTCATTGACAAGCGAATGGCATCTCTGAGGATAGTGTGTGTGTGTTTTTAATACCTTTATTTGTTTTGAAAGTGTAGTGGGGGCGTGTGGATGATAAAAATGGTTCTAATTGACTTCCTTTTAGTTTCAAATGAAGTGTGCATTGCTCCCTTGTTTTGGTGGCTCCTTGTAAAGAAACAGCATGAAAAAGCTGTTTGTAGAAGTGTCCTTGTCTTTTTCTTGCATTGTTTCTATGCATGTGTTCAATTTTACCCTGGCCCCAGCTTTTGAAGATATGAGTTTTGAAGTGGGTGCCATTGTCAGACCTGATTAAGGCTGGGAAACAATGAATTGGATATAAAGATTAACCAATGATTTTATGACTGAGGTAGAGTCTTGGCGTTTCTCACTTTTAACACTAACTTTTCGTACTGGTTAATACTGAATATTATGACACACACATAAGTATTTGTTTATTTGGACTTCATTTCTTCACTTTATTTGCTTTGAAAGTGTAGTGTGGGGGGTGTGGATGATAAAAATGGTTCTTATTGACTTCTTTTAGTTCCAAATGAAGTGTGTGCATTGCTCCCTTGTTTTGTGGTGGCTCCTTGTAAGAAACAGCATGAATAAGCTGTTTATAGAAGTGTTCCTTTTCTTTTTTCAGTTTTAAAAGTGGTCTGGTCTCAGTGGAGATGACTTTTGTGGAGTTGTATTTTGCATTTGTTCCTGATGAAATGAAATAGTTTTTATATTTAAAAGAAAAAAGCAAAAAAAAAGAAAAACAATGGCAACGCTGAGATTTGAACCACCGTCCTGCACAGGGTAGGCGTGCATTTCCCGCTGTTGCCACTAGAGGGCGACATTCAAACTGGTGAAAACAGTCTATTTGAATATTCTTCATTGACAAGCGAATGGCATCTCTGAGGATAGTGTGTGTGTGTTTTTAATACCTTTATTTGTTTTGAAAGTGTAGTGGGGCGTGTGGATGATAAAAATGGTTCTAATTGACTTCCTTTTAGTTTCAAATGAAGTGTGTGCATTGCTCCCTTGTTTTGTGGTGGCTCCTTGTAAAGAAACAGCATGAAAAAGCTGTTTGTAGAAGTGTCCTTGTCTTTTTTCTTGCATTGTTTCTATGCATGTGTTCAATTTTACCCTGGCCCCAGCTTTTGAAGATATGAGTTTTGAAGTGGGTGCCATTGTCAGACCTGATTAAGGCTGGGAAACAATGAATTGGAATATAAAGATTAACCAATGATTTTATGACTGAGGTAGAGTCTTGGCGTTTCTCACTTTTAACACTAACTTTTCGTACTGGTTAATACTGAATAATTATGACACACACATAAGTATTTGTTTATTTGGACTTCATTTCTTCACTTTATTTGCTTTGAAAGTGTAGTGTGGGGGGTGTGGATGATAAAAATGGTTCTTATTGACTTCTTTTAGTTCCAAATGAAGTGTGTGCATTGCTCCCTTGTTTGGTGGCTCCTTGTAAGAAACAGCATGAATAAGCTGTTTATAGAAGTGTTCCTTTTCTTTTTCAGTTTTAAAAGTGGTCTGGTCTCAGTGGAGATGACTTTTGTGGAGTTGTATTTTGCATTGTTTGTTCCTGATGAAATGAAATAGTTTTTATATTTAAAAGAAAAAAGCAAAAAAAAAAAAAACAATGGCAACGCTGAGATTTGAACCACCGTCCTGCACAGGGTAGGCGTGCATTTCCCGCTGTTGCCACTAGAGGGCGACATTCAAACTGGTGAAAACAGTCTATTTGAATATTCTTCATTGACAAGCGAATGGCATCTCTGAGGATAGTGTGTGTGTGTTTTTTAATACCTTTATTTGTTTTGAAAGTGTAGTGGGGCGTGTGGATGATAAAAATGGTTCTAATTGACTTCCTTTTAGTTTCAAATGAAGTGTGTGCATTGCTCCCTTGTTTTGTGGCTCCTTGTAAAGAAACAGCATGAAAAAGCTGTTTGTAGAAGTGCTCCTTGTCTTTTTTCTTGCATTGTTTCTATGCATGTGTTCAATTTTACCCTGGCCCCAGCTTTTGAAGATATGAGTTTTGAAGTGGGTGCCATTGTCAGACCTGATTAAGGCTGGGAAACAATGAATTGGAATATAAGATTAACCAATGATTTTATGACTGAGGTAGAGTCTTGGCGTTTCTCACTTTTAACACTAACTTTTCGTACTGGTTAATACTGAATTATTATGACACACACATAAGTATTTGTTTATTTGGACTTCATTTCTTCACTTTATTTGCTTTTGAAAGTGTAGTGGGGGGTGTGGATGATAAAAATGGTTCTTATTGACTTCTTTTAGTTCCAAATGAAGTGTGCATTGCTCCCTTGTTTGTGGTGGCTCCTTGTAAAGAAACAGCATGAAGCTGTTTGTAGAAGTGCTCCTTGTCTTTTTTCTTGCATTGTTTCTATGCATGTGTTCAATTTTACCCTGGCCCCAGCTTTTGAAGATATGAGTTTTGAAGTGGGTGCCATTGTCAGACCTGATTAAGGCTGGGAAACAATGAATTGGAATATAAAGATTAACCAATGATTTTATGACTGAGGTAGAGTCTTGGCGTTTCTCACTTTTAACACTAACTTTTCGTACTGGTTAATACTGAATTTATGACACACACATAAGTATTTGTTTATTTGGACTTCATTTCTTCACTTTATTTGCTTTGAAAGTGTAGTGTGGGGGGTGTGGATGATAAAAATGGTTCTTATTGACTTCTTTTTAGTTCCAAATGAAGTGTGTGCATTGCTCCCTTGTTTTGTGGTGGCTCCTTGTGAAGAAACAGCATGAATAAGCTGTTTATAGAAGTGTTCCTTTTCTTTTTTCAGTTTTAAAAGTGGTCTGGTCTCAGTGGAGATGACTTTGTGGAGTTGTATTTTGCATTGTTGTTCCTGATGAAATGAAATAGTTTTTATATTTAAAAGAAAAAAGCAAAAAAAAAAAGAAAACAATGGCAACGCTGAGATTTGAACCACCGTCCTGCACAGGGTAGGCGTGCATTTCCCGCTGTTGCCACTAGAGGGCGACATTCAAACTGGTGAAAACAGTCTATTTGAATATTCTTCATTGACAAGCGAATGGCATCTCTGAGGATAGTGTGTGTGTGTTTTTTAATACCTTTATTTGTTTTGAAAGTGTAGTGGGGGCGTGTGGATGATAAAAATGGTTCTAATTGACTTCCTTTTTAGTTTCAAATGAAGTGTGTGCATTGCTCCCTTGTTTTGTGGTGGCTCCTTGTAAAGAAACAGCATGAAAAAGCTGTTTGTAGAAGTGCTCCTTGTCTTTTTTCTTGCATTGTTTCTATGCATGTGTTCAATTTTACCCTGCCCCAGCTTTTGAAGATATGAGTTTTGAAGTGGGTGCCATTGTCAGACCTGATTAAGGCTGGGAAACAATGAATTGGAATATAAAGATTAACCAATGATTTTATGACTGAGGTAGAGTCTTGGCGTTTCTCACTTTTAACACTAACTTTTCGTACTGGTTAATACTGAAATATTATGACACACACATAAGTATTTGTTTATTTGGACTTCATTTCTTCACTTTATTTGCTTTGAAAGTGTAGTGTGGGGGGTGTGGATGATAAAAATGGTTCTTATTGACTTCTTTTTAGTTCCAAATGAAGTGTGTGCATTGCTCCCTTGTTTTGTGGTGGCTCCTTGTAAGAAACAGCATGAATAAGCTGTTTATAGAAGTGTTCCTTTTCTTTTTTCAGTTTTAAAAGTGGTCTGGTCTCAGTGGAGATGACTTTTGTGGAGTTGTATTTTGCATTGTTTGTTCCTGATGAAATGAAATAGTTTTTATATTTAAAAGAAAAAAGCAAAAAAAAGAAAAACAATGGCAACGCTGAGATTTGAACCACCGTCCTGCACAGGGTAGGCGTGCATTTCCCGCTGTTGCCACTAGAGGGCGACATTCAAACTGGTGAAAACAGTCTATTTGAATATTCTTCATTGACAAGCGAATGGCATCTCTGAGGATAGTGTGTGTGTGTTTTTTAATACCTTTATTTGTTTTGAAAGTGTAGTGGGGGCGTGTGGATGATAAAAATGGTTCTAATTGACTTCCTTTTAGTTCAAATGAAGTGTGTGCATTGCTCCCTTGTTTTGTGGTGGCTCCTTGTAAAGAAACAGCATGAAAGCTGTTTGTAGAAGTGCTCCTTGTCTTTTTTCTTGCATTGTTTCTATGCATGTGTTCAATTTTACCCTGGCCCCAGCTTTTGAAGATATGAGTTTTGAAGTGGGTGCCATTGTCAGACCTGATTAAGGCTGGGAAACAATGAATTGGAATATAAAGATTAACCAATGATTTTATGACTGAGGTAGAGTCTTGGCGTTTCTCACTTTTAACACTAACTTTTCGTACTGGTTAATACTGAATAATTATGACACACACATAAGTATTTGTTTATTTGGACTTCATTTCTTCACTTTATTTGCTTTGAAAGTGTAGTGTGGGGGGGTGTGGATGATAAAAATGGTTCTTATTGACTTCTTTTTAGTTCCAAATGAAGTGTGTGCATTGCTCCCTTGTTTTGTGGTGGCTCCTTGTAAGAAACAGCATGAATAAGCTGTTTATAGAAGTGTTCCTTTTCTTTTTTCAGTTTTAAAAGTGGTCTGGTCTCAGTGGAGATGACTTTTGTGGAGTTGTATTTTGCATTGTTTGTTCCTGATGAAATGAAATAGTTTTTATATTTAAAAGAAAAAAGCAAAAAAAAAGAAAAACAATGGCAACGCTGAGATTTGAACCACCGTCCTGCACAGGGTAGGCGTGCATTTCCCGCTGTTGCCACTAGAGGGCGACATTCAAACTGGTGAAAACAGTCTATTTGAATATTCTTCATTGACAAGCGAATGGCATCTCTGAGGATAGTGTGTGTGTGTTTTTTAATACCTTTATTTGTTTTGAAAGTGTAGTGGGGGCGTGTGGATGATAAAAATGGTTCTAATTGACTTCCTTTTAGTTTCAAATGAAGTGTGTGCATTGCTCCCTTGTTTTGTGGTGGCTCCTTGTAAAGAAACAGCATGAAAAAGCTGTTTGTAGAAGTGCTCCTTGTCTTTTTTCTTGCATTGTTTCTATGCATGTGTTCAATTTTACCCTGGCCCCAGCTTTTGAAGATATGAGTTTTGAAGTGGGTGCCATTGTCAGACCTGATTAAGGCTGGGAAACAATGAATTGGAATATAAAGATTAACCAATGATTTTATGACTGAGGTAGAGTCTTGGCGTTTCTCACTTTTAACACTAACTTTTCGTACTGGTTAATACTGAATAATTATGACACACACATAAGTATTTGTTTATTTGGACTTCATTTCTTCACTTTATTTGCTTTGAAAGTGTAGTGTGGGGGGTGTGGATGATAAAAATGGTTCTTATTGACTTCTTTTTAGTTCCAAATGAAGTGTGTGCATTGCTCCCTTGTTTTGTGGTGGCTCCTTGTAAAGAAACAGCATGAATAAGCTGTTTATAGAAGTGTTCCTTTTCTTTTTTCAGTTTTAAAAGTGGTCTGGTCTCAGTGGAGATGACTTTTGTGGAGTTGTATTTTGCATTGTTTGTTCCTGATGAAATGAAATAGTTTTTATATTTAAAAGAAAAAAAAAAAAAAAGAAAAACAATGGCAACGCTGAGATTTGAACCACCGTCCTGCACAGGGTAGGCGTGCATTTCCCGCTGTTGCCACTAGAGGGCGACATTCAAACTGGTGAAAACAGTCTATTTGAATATTCTTCATTGACAAGCGAATGGCATCTCTGAGGATAGTGTGTGTGTGTTTTTTAATACCTTTATTTGTTTTGAAAGTGTAGTGGGGGCGTGTGGATGATAAAAATGGTTCTAATTGACTTCCTTTTAGTTTCAAATGAAGTGTGTGCATTGCTCCCTTGTTTTGTGGTGGCTCCTTGTAAAGAAACAGCATGAAAAAGCTGTTTGTAGAAGTGCTCCTTGTCTTTTTTCTTGCATTGTTTCTATGCATGTGTTCAATTTTACCCTGGCCCCAGCTTTTGAAGATATGAGTTTTGAAGTGGGTGCCATTGTCAGACCTGATTAAGGCTGGGAAACAATGAATTGGAATATAAAGATTAACCAATGATTTTATGACTGAGGTAGAGTCTTGGCGTTTCTCACTTTTAACACTAACTTTTCGTACTGGTTAATACTGAATTTATGACACACACATAAGTATTTGTTTATTTGGACTTCATTTCTTCACTTTATTTGCTTTGAAAGTGTAGTGTGGGGGGTGTGGATGATAAAAATGGTTCTTATTGACTTCTTTTTAGTTCCAAATGAAGTGTGTGCATTGCTCCCTTGTTTTGTGGTGGCTCCTTGTGAAGAAACAGCATGAATAGCGTTTATAGAAGTGTTCCTTTTCTTTTTTCAGTTTTAAAAGTGGTCTGGTCTCAGTGGAGATGACTTTTGTGGAGTTGTATTTTGCATTGTTTGTTCCTGATGAAATGAAATAGTTTTTATATTTAAAAGAAAAAAGCAAAAAAAAAGAAAAACAATGCAACGCTGAGATTTGAACCACCGTCCTGCACAGGGTAGGCGTGCATTTCCCGCTGTTGCCACTAGAGGGCGACATTCAAACTGGTGAAAACAGTCTATTTGAATATTCTTCATTGACAAGCGAATGGCATCTCTGAGGATAGTGTGTGTGTGTGTTTTTTAATACCTTTATTTGTTTTGAAAGTGTAGTGGGGGCGTGTGGATGATAAAAATGGTTCTAATTGACTTCCTTTTAGTTTCAAATGAAGTGTGTGCATTGCTCCCTTGTTTTGTGGTGGCTCCTTGTAAAGAAACAGCATGAAAAAGCTGTTTGTAGAAGTGCTTCCTTGTCTTTTTTCTTGCATTGTTTCTATGCATGTGTTCAATTTTACCCTGGCCCCAGCTTTTGAAGATATGAGTTTTGAAGTGGGTGCCATTGTCAGACCTTGATTAAGGCTTGGGAAACAATGAATTGGAATATAAAGATTAACCAATGATTTTATGACTGAGGTAGAGTCTTGGCGTTTCTCACTTTTAACACTAACTTTTCGTACTGGTTAATACTGAATATATTATGACACACACATAAGTATTTGTTTATTTGGACTTCATTTCTTCACTTTATTTGCCTTTGAAAGTGTAGTGTGGGGGGCGTGTGGATGATAAAAATGGTTCTTATTGACTTCTTTTTAGTTCCAAATGAAGTGTGTGCATTGCTCCCTTGTTTTGTGGTGGCTCCTTGTGAAGAAACAGCATGAATAAGCTGTTTATAGAAGTGTTCCTTTTCTTTTTTTCAGTTTTAAAAGTGGTCTGGTCTCAGTGGAGATGACTTTTGTGGAGTTGTATTTTGCATTGTTTGTTCCTGATGAAATGAAATAGTTTTTATATTTAAAAGAAAAAAGCAAAAAAAAAAAGAAAAACAATGGCAACGCTGAGATTTGAACCACCGTCCTGCACAGGGTAGGCGTGCATTTCCCGCTGTTGCCACTAGAGGGCGACATTCAAACTGGTGAAAACAGTCTATTTGAATATTCTTCATTTGACAAGCGAATGGCATTCTCTGAGGATAGTGGTGTGTGTTTTTTTAATACCTTTATTTGTTTTGAAAGTGTAGTGGGGGCGTGTGGATGATTAAAAATGGTTCTAATTGACTTCTTTTTAGTTTCAAATGAAGTGTGTGCATTGCTCCCTTGTTTTGTGGTGGCTCCTTGTAAAGAAACAGCATTGAAAAAGCTGTTTGTAGAATGCTCCTTGTCTTTTTTCTTGCATTGTTTCTATGCATGTGTTCAATTTTACCCTGGCCCCAGCTTTTGAAGAATGAGTTTGAAGTGAGGTGCCATTGTCAGACCTGATTAAGGCTGGGAAAAATGAATTGGATATAAAGATTAACCAATGATTTTATGACTGAGGTAGAGTCTTGGCATTTCTCACTTTTAACACTAACTTGTTTCGTACTGGTTAATTACTGAATTATTATGACACACACATAAGTATTTGTTTATTTGGACTTCATTTCTTCACTTTATTTGCTTTGAAAAGTGTAGTGGGGGGGGTGTGGATGATAAAAATGGTTCTTATTGACTTCTTTTTAGTTCCAAATGAAGTTGTGTGCATTGCTCCCTTGTTTTGTGGTGGCTCCTTGTGAAGAAACAGCATGAATAAGCTGTTTATAGAAGTGTTCCTTTTCTTTTTTCAGTTTTAAAAGTGGTCTGGTCTCAGTGGAGATGACTTTTGTGGAGTTGTATTTTGCATTGTTTGTTCCTGATGAAATGAAATAGTTTTTATATTTAAAAGAAAAAAGCAAAAAAAAAGAAAAACAATGGCAACGCTGAGATTTGAACCACCGTCCTGCACAGGGTAGGCGTGCATTTCCCGCTGTTGCCACTAGAGGGCGACATTCAAACTGGTGAAAACAGTCTATTTGAATATTCTTCATTGACAAGCGAATGGCATCTCTGAGGATAGTGTGTGTGTGTTTTTTAATACCTTTATTTGTTTTGAAAGTGTAGTGGGGGCGTGTGGATGATAAAAATGGTTCTAATTGACTTCCTTTTAGTTTCAAATGAAGTGTGTGCATTGCTCCCTTGTTTTGTGGTGGCTCCTTGTAAAGAAACAGCATGAAAAAGCTGTTTGTAGAAGTGCTCCTTGTCTTTTTTCTTGCATTGTTTCTATGCATGTGTTCAATTTTACCCTGGCCCCAGCTTTTGAAGATATGAGTTTTGAAGTGGGTGCCATTGTCAGACCTGATTAAGGCTGGGAAACAATGAATTGGAATATAAAGATTAACCAATGATTTTATGACTGAGGTAGAGTCTTGGCGTTTCTCACTTTTAACACTAACTTTTCGTACTGGTTAATACTGAATAATTATGACACACACATAAGTATTTGTTTATTTGGACTTCATTTCTTCACTTTATTTGCTTTGAAAGTGTAGTGTGGGGGGTGTGGATGATAAAAATGGTTCTTATTGACTTCTTTTTAGTTCCAAATGAAGTGTGTGCATTGCTCCCTTGTTTTGTGGTGGCTCCTTGTGAAGAAACAGCATGAATAAGCTGTTTATAGAAGTGTTCCTTTTCTTTTTTCAGTTTTAAAAGTGGTCTGGTCTCAGTGGAGATGACTTTTGTGGAGTTGTATTTTGCATTGTTTGTTCCTGATGAAATGAAATAGTTTTTATATTTAAAAGAAAAAAGCAAAAAAAAAGAAAAACAATGGCAACGCTGAGATTTGAACCACCGTCCTGCACAGGGTAGGCGTGCATTTCCCGCTGTTGCCACTAGAGGGCGACATTCAAACTGGTGAAAACAGTCTATTTGAATATTCTTCATTGACAAGCGAATGGCATCTCTGAGGATAGTGTGTGTGTGTTTTTTAATACCTTTATTTGTTTTGAAAGTGTAGTGGGGGCGTGTGGATGATAAAAATGGTTCTAATTGACTTCCTTTTAGTTTCAAATGAAGTGTGTGCATTGCTCCCTTGTTTTGTGGTGGCTCCTTGTAAAGAAACAGCATGAAAAAGCTGTTTGTAGAAGTGCTCCTTGTCTTTTTTCTTGCATTGTTTCTATGCATGTGTTCAATTTTACCCTGGCCCCAGCTTTTGAAGATATGAGTTTTGAAGTGGGTGCCATTGTCAGACCTGATTAAGGCTGGGAAACAATGAATTGGAATATAAAGATTAACCAATGATTTTATGACTGAGGTAGAGTCTTGGCGTTTCTCACTTTTAACACTAACTTTTCGTACTGGTTAATACTGAATATTATGACACACACATAAGTATTTGTTTATTTGGACTTCATTTCTTCACTTTATTTGCTTTGAAAGTGTAGTGTGGGGGGTGTGGATGATAAAAATGGTTCTTATTGACTTCTTTTTAGTTCCAAATGAAGTGTGTGCATTGCTCCCTTGTTTTGTGGTGGCTCCTTGTGAAGAAACAGCATGAATAAGCTGTTTGTAGAAGTGTTCCTTTTTTTTTCTTGCATTGTTTCTATGCATGTGTTCAATTTTACCCTGGCCCCAGCTTTTGAAGATATGAGTTTTGAAGTGGGTGCCATTGTCAGACCTGATTAAGGCTGGGAAACAATGAATTGGAATATAAAGATTAACCAATGATTTTATGACTGAGGTAGAGTCTTGGCGTTTCTCACTTTTAACACTAACTTTTCGTACTGGTTAATACTGAATAATTATGACACACACATAAGTATTTGTTTATTTGGACTTCATTTCTTCACTTTATTTGCTTTGAAAGTGTAGTGTGGGGGGTGTGGATGATAAAATGGTTCTTATTGACTTCTTTTTAGTTCCAAATGAAGTGTGTGCATTGCTCCCTTGTTTTGTGGTGGCTCCTTGTGAAGAAACAGCATGAATAAGCTGTTTATAGAAGTGTTCCTTTTCTTTTTTCAGTTTTAAAAAGTGGTCTGGTCTCAGTGGAGATGACTTTTGTGGAGTTGTATTTTGCATTGTTTGTTCCTGATGAAATGAAATAGTTTTTATATTTAAAAAAAAAAAGCAAAAAAAAGAAAAACAATGGCAACGCTGAGATTTGAACCACCGTCCTGCACAGGGTAGGCGTGCATTTCCCGCTGTTGCCACTAGAGGGCGACATTCAAACTGGTGAAAACAGTCTATTTGAATATTCTTCATTGACAAGCGAATGGCATCTCTGAGGATAGTGTGTGTGTGTTTTTTAATACCTTTATTTGTTTTGAAAGTGTAGTGGGGGCGTGTGGATGATAAAAATGGTTCTAATTGACTTCCTTTTAGTTTCAAATGAAGTGTGTGCATTGCTCCCTTGTTTTGTGGTGGCTCCTTGTAAAGAAACAGCATGAAAAAGCTGTTTGTAGAAGTGTTCCTTGTCTTTTTTCTTGCATTGTTTCTATGCATGTGTTCAATTTTACCCTGCCCCAGCTTTTGAAGATATGAGTTTTGAAGTGGTGCCATTGTCAGACCTGATTAAGGCTGGGAAACAATGAATTGGATTAAAGATTAACCAATGATTTTATGACTGAGGTAGAGTCTTGGCGTTTCTCACTTTTAACACTAACTTTTCGTACTGGTTAATACTGAATTATTATGACACACACATAAGTATTTGTTTATTTGGACTTCATTTCTTCACTTTATTTGCTTTGAAAGTGTAGTGTGGGGGGGTGTGGATGATAAAAATGGTTCTTATTGACTTCTTTTTAGTTCCAAATGAAGTGTGTGCATTGCTCCCTTGTTTTGTGGTGGCTCCTTGTAAAAAAACAGCATGAATAAGCTGTTTATAGAAGTGTTCCTTTTCTTTTTTCAGTTTTAAAAGTGGTCTGGTCTCAGTGGAGATGACTTTTGTGGAGTTGTATTTGCATTGTGTGTTCCTGATGAAATGAAATAGTTTTTATATTTAAAAGAAAAAAAGCAAAAAAAAAGAAAAACATGGCAACGCTGAGATTTGAACCACCGTCCTGCACAGGGTAGGCGTGCATTTCCCGCTGTTGCCACTAGAGGGCGACATTCAAACTGGTGAAAACAGTCTATTTGAATATTCTTCATTGACAAGCGAATGGCATCTCTGAGGATAGTGTGTGTGTGTTTTTTAATACCTTATTTGTTTTGAAAGTGTAGAGGGGCGTGTGGATGATAAAAATGGTTCTAATTGACTTCCTTTTAGTTTCAAATGAAGTGTGTGCATTGCTCCCTTGTTTTGTGGTGGCTCCTTGTAAAGAAACAGCATGAAAAAGCTGTTTGTAGAAGTGTTCCTTGTCTTTTTTCTTGCATTGTTTCTATGCATGTGTTCAATTTTACCCTGGCCCCAGCTTTTGAAGATATGAGTTTTGAAGTGGGTGCCATTGTCAGACCTGATTAAGGCTGGGAAACAATGAATTGGATATAAAGATTAACCAATGATTTTTGACTGAGGTAGAGTCTTGGCGTTTCTCACTTTTAACACTAACTTTTCGTACTGGTTAATACTGAATTATTATGACACACACATAAGTATTTGTTTATTTGGACTTCATTTCTTCACTTTATTTGTTTGAAAGTGTAGTGGGGGGGGTGTGGATGATAAAAATGGTTCTTATTGACTTCATTTTAGTTCCAAATGAAGTGTGTGCATTGCTCCCTTGTTTTGTGGTGGCTCCTTGTAAAGAAACAGCATGAATAAGCTGTTTGTAGAAGTGTTCCTTGACTTTTTTCTTGCATTGTTTCTATGCATGTGTTCAATTTTACCCTGGCCCCAGCTTTTGAAGATATGAGTTTTAAAGTAGGTGCCTTTGTCAGACCTGATTAAGGCTGGGAAACAATGAATTGGATTATAAAGATTAACCAATGATTTTATGACTGAGGTAGAGTCTTGGCGTTTCTCACTTTTAACACTAACTTTTCGTACTGGTTAATACTGAATATTATGACACACACATAAGTATTTGTTTATTTGGACTTCATTTCTTCACTTTATTTGCTTTGAAAGTGTAGTGTGGGGGGGTGTGGATGATAAAAATGGTTCTTATTGACTTCCTTTTAGTTCCAAGTGAAGTGTGTGCATTGCTCCCTTGTTTGTGGTGGCTCCTTGTAAAGAAACAGCATGAATAAGCTGTTTATAGAAGTGTTCCTTTTCTTTTTTCAGTTTTAAAAGTGGTCTGGTCTCAGTGGAGATGACTTTTGTGGAGTTGTATTTTGCATTGTTTGTTCCTGATGAAATGAAATAGTTTTTATATTTAAAAGAAAAAAGCAAAAAAAAAGAAAAACGATGGCAACGCTGAGATTTGAACCACCGTCCTGCACAGGGTAGCGTGCATTTCCCGCTGTTGCCACTAGAGGGCGACATTCAAACTGGTGAAAACAGTCTATTTGAATATTCTTCATTGACAAGCGAATTGGCATCTCTGAGGATAGTGTGTGTGTGTTTTTTAATACCTTTATTTGTTTTGAAAGTGTAGAGGGGGCGTGTGGATGATAAAAATGGTTCTAATTGACTTCCTTTTAGTTCAAATGAAGTGTGTGCATTGCTCCCTTGTTTTGTGGTGGCTCCTTGTAAAGAAACAGCATGAAAAAGCTGTTTGTAGAAGTGTCCTTGTTTTTTCTTGCATTGTTTCTATGCATGTGTTCAATTTTACCCTGGCCCCAGCTTTTGAAGATATGAGTTTTGAAGTAGGTGCCTTGTCAGACCTGATTAAGGCTGGGAAACAATGAATTGGATATAAAGATTAACCAATGATTTTATGACTGAGGTAGAGTCTTGGCGTTTCTCACTTTTAACAACTTTTTCGTACTGGTTAATACTGAATTATTATGACACACACATAAGTATTTGTTTATTTGGACTTCATTTCTTCACTTTATTTGCTTTGAAAGTGTAGTGTGGGGGGTGTGGATGATAAAAATGGTTCTTATTGACTTCTTTTAGTTCCAAATGAAGTGTGTGCATTGCTCCCTTGTTTTGTGGTGGCTCCTTGTAAAGAAACAACATGAATAAGCTGTTTATAGAAGTGTTCCTTTTTTTTCAGTTTTAAAAGTGGTCTGGTCTCAGTGGAGATGACTTTTGTGGAGTTGTATTTTGCATTGTGTGTTCCTGATGAAATGAAATAGTTTTTATATTTAAAAGAAAAAAGCAAAAAAAAAAGAAAAACAATGGCAACGCTGAGATTTGAACCACCGTCCTGCACAGGGTAGGCGTGCATTTCCCGCTGTTGCCACTAGAGGGCGACATTCAAACTGGTAAAACAGTCTATTTGAATATTCTTCATTGACAAGCGAATGGCATCTCTGAGGATAGTGTGTGTGTTTTTTTAATACCTGTATTTGTTTTGAAAGTGTAGAGGGGGCGTGTGGATGATAAAAATGGTTCTAATTGACTTCCTTTTAGTTTCAAATGAAGTGTGTGCATTGCTCCCTTGTTTTGTGGTGGCTCCTTGTAAAGAAACAGCATGAAAAGCTGTTTGTAAAGTGCTTCCTTGTCTTTTTCTTGCATTGTTTCTATGCATGTGTTCAATTTTACCCTGGCCCCAGCTTTTGAAGATATGAGTTTTGAAGTGGGTGCCATTGTCAGACCTGATTAAGGCTGGGAAACAATGAATTGGAATATAAAGATTAACCAATGATTTTAGACTGAGGTAGAGTCTTGGCGTTTCTCACTTTTAACACTAACTTTTCGTACTGGTTAATACTGAATTATTATGACACACACATAAGTATTTGTTTATTTGGACTTCATTTCTTCACTTTATTTGCTTTGAAAGTGTAGTGTGGGGGGGTGTGGATGATAAAAATGGTTCTTATTGACTTCTTTTTAGTTCCAAATGAAGTGTGTGCATTGCTCCCTTGTTTTGTGGTGGCTCCTTGTAAAGAAACAGCATGAATAAGCTGTTTGTAGAAGTGTTCCTTGTCTTTTTTCTTGCATTGTTTCTATGCATGTGTTCAATTTTACCCTGGCCCCAGCTTTTGAAGATATGAGTTTTTGAAGTGGTGCCATTGTCAGACCTGATTAAGGCTGGGAACAATGAATTGGAATAAAAAGATTAACCAATGATTTTATGACTGAGGTAGAGTCTTGGCGTTTCTCACTTTTAACACTAACTTTTCGTACTGGTTAATACTGAATAATTATGACACACACATAAGTATTTGTTTATTTGGACTTCATTTCTTCACTTTATTTGCTTTGAAAGTGTAGTGTGGGGGGGTGTGGATGATAAAAATGGTTCTTATTGACTTCTTTTTAGTTCCAAATGAAGTGTGTGCATTGCTCCCTTGTTTTGTGGTGGCTCCTTGTAAGAAACAGCATGAATAAGCTGTTTATAGAAGTGTTCCTTTTCTTTTTTCAGTTTTAAAAGTGGTCTGGTCTCAGTGGAGATGACTTTTGTGGAGTTGTATTTTGCATTGTGTTGTTCCTGATGAAATGAAATAGTTTTTATATTTAAAAGAAAAAAGCAAAAAAAAAGAAAAACAATGGCAACGCTGAGATTTGAACCACCGTCCTGCACAGGGTAGGCGTGCATTTCCCGCTGTTGCCACTAGAGGGCGACATTCAAACTGGTGAAAACAGTCTATTTGAATATTCTTCATTGACAAGCGAATGGCATCTCTGAGGATAGTGTGTGTGTGTTTTTTAATACCTTTATTTGTTTTGAAAGTGTAGAGGGGGCGTGTGGATGATAAAAATGGTTCTAATTGACTTCCTTTTAGTTTCAAATGAAGTGTGTGCATTGCTCCCTTGTTTTGTGGTGGCTCTTGTAAAGAAACAGCATGAAAAAGCTGTTTGTAGAAGTGCTCCTTGTCTTTTTTCTTGCATTGTTTCTATGCATGTGTTCAATTTTACCCTGGCCCCAGCTTTTGAAGATATGAGTTTTGAAGTGGTGCCATTGTCAGACCTGATTAAGGCTGGGAAACAATGAATTGGAATATAAAGATTAACCAATGATTTTATGACTGAGGTAGAGTCTTGGCGTTTCTCACTTTTAACACTAACTTTTCGTACTGGTTAATACTGAATTATTATGACACACACATAAGTATTTGTTTATTTGGACTTCATTTCTTCACTTTATTTGCTTTGAAAGTGTAGTGTGGGGGGTGTGGATGATAAAAATGGTTCTTTTGACTTCTTTTAGTTCCAAATGAAGTGTGTGCATTGCTCCCTTGTTTTGTGGTGGCTCCTTGTGAAGAAACAGCATGAATAAGCTGTTTATAGAAGTGTTCCTTTTTCTTTTTCAGTTTTAAAAGTGGTCTGGTCTCAGTGGAGATGACTTTTGTGGAGTTGTATTTTGCATTGTGTGTTCCTGATGAAATGAAATAGTTTTTATATTTAAAAGAAAAAAGCAAAAAAAAAGAAAAACATGGCAACGCTGAGATTTGAACCACCGTCCTGCACAGGGTAGGCGTGCATTTCCCGCTGTTGCCACTAGAGGGCGACATTCAAACTGGTGAAAAACAGTCTATTTGAATATTCTTCATTGACAAGCGATGGCATCTCTGAGGATAGTGTGTGTGTGTTTTTTAATACCTTTATTTTTTTGAAAGTGTAGTGGGGCGTGTGGATGATAAAAATGGTTCTAATTGACTTCCTTTTAGTTTCAAATGAAGTGTGTGCATTGCTCCTTGTTTTGTGGTGGCTCCTTGTAAAGAAACAGCATGAAAAGCTGTTTGTAGAAGTGTTCCTTGTCTTTTTTCTTGCATTGTTTCTATGCATGTGTTCAATTTTACCCTGGCCCCAGCTTTTGAAGATATGAGTTTTGAAGTGGGTGCCATTGTCAGACCTGATTAAGGCTGGGAAACAATGAATTGGAATATAAAGATTAACCAATGATTTTATGACTGAGGTAGAGTCTTGGCGTTTCTCACTTTTAACACTAACTTTTCGTACTGGTTAATACTGAATTATTATGACACACACATAAGTATTTTTTATTTGGACTTCATTTCTTCACTTTATTTGTTTGAAAGTGTAGTGGGGGGGGGTGTGGATGATAAAAATGGTTCTTATTGACTTCATTTTAGTTCCAAATGAAGTGTGTGCATTGCTCCTTGTTTTGGGTGGCTCCTTGTAAAGAAACAGCATGAATAAGCTGTTTGTAGAATGTCCTTGACTTTTTTTCTTGCATTGTTTTATGCATGTGTTCAATTTTACCCTGGCCCAGCTTTTGAAGATATGAGTTTTGAAGTAGGTGCCATTGTCAGACCTGATTAAGGCTGGGAAACAATGAATTGGATATAAAGATTAACCAATGATTTTATGACTGAGGTAGAGTCTTGGCGTTTCTCACTTTTAACACTAATTTCGTACTGGTTAATACTGAATTATTATGACACACACATAAGTATTTGTTTATTTGGACTTCATTTCTCACTTTATTTGCTTTGAAAGTGTAGTGTGGGGGGGTGGATGATAAAAATGGTTCTTATTGACTTCCTTTTAGTTCCAAGTGAAGTGTGTGCATTGCTCCCTTGTTTGTGGTGGCTCCTTGTAAAGAAACAGCATGAATAAGCTGTTTATAGAAGTGTTCCTTTTCTTTTTTCAGTTTTAAAAGTGGTCTGGTCTCAGTGGAGATGACTTTTGTGGAGTTGTATTTTGCATTGTTTGTTCCTGATGAAATGAAATAGTTTTTATATTTAAAAGAAAAAAGCAAAAAAAAAAGAAAAACGATGGCAACGCTGAGATTTGAACACCGTCCTGCACAGGGTAGGCGTGCATTTCCCGCTGTTGCCACTAGAGGGCGACATTTCAAACTGGTGAAAACATCTATTTGAATATTCTTCATTGACAAGCGATGGCATCTCTGAGGATAGTGTGTGTGTGTTTTTTAATACCTTTATTTGTTTTGAAAGTGTAGTGGGGGCGTGTGGATGATAAAAATGGTTCTAATTGACTTCCTTTTAGTTTCAAATGAAGTGTGTGCATTGCTCCCTTGTTTTGTGGTGGCTCCTTGTAAAGAAACAGCATGAAAAAGCTGTTTGTAGAAGTGTTCCTTGTCTTTTTCTTGCATTGTTTCTATGCATGTGTTCAATTTTACCCTGGCCCCAGCTTTTGAAGATATGAGTTTTGAAGTAGGTGCCATGCCTTTGTCAGACCTGATTAAGGCTGGGAAACAATGAATTGGATTATAAAGATTAACCAATGATTTTATGACTGAGGTAGAGTCTTGGCGTTTTCACTTTTAACACTAACTTTCGTACTGGTTAATACTGAATTATTATGACACACACATAAGTATTTGTTTATTTGGACTTCATTTCTTCACTTTATTTGCTTTGAAAGTGTAGTGTGGGGGGGTGTGGATGATAAAAATGGTTCTATTGACTTCTTTTAGTTCCAAGTGAAGTGTGTGCATGCTCCCTTGTTTTGGTGGCTCCTTGAAGAAACAACATGAATAAGCTGTTTATAGAAGTGTTCCTTTTTCTTTTTTCAGTTTTAAAAGTGGTCTGGTCTCAGTGGAGATGACTTTTGTGGAGTTGTATTTTGCATTGTGTGTTCCTGATGAAATGAAATAGTTTTTTATATTTAAAAGAAAAAAGCAAAAAAAAAGAAAAAACAATGGCAACGCTGAGATTTGAACCACCGTCCTGCACAGGGT
>BNCR01000568.1:0-21967 GCA_014656515.1 Oryzias celebensis
GTTTCTATGCATGTGTTCAATTTTACCCTGGCCCCAGCTTTTGAAGATATGAGTTTTGAAGTGGGTGCCATTGTCAGACCTGATTAAGGCTGGGAAACAATGAATTGGAATATAAAGATTAACCAATGATTTTATGACTGAGGTAGAGTCTTGGCGTTTCTCACTTTTAACACTAACTTTTCGTACTGGTTAATACTGAATAATTATGACACACACATAAGTATTTGTTTATTTGGACTTCATTTCTTCACTTTATTTGCTTTGAAAGTGTAGTGTGGGGGGGTGTGGATGATAAAAATGGTTCTTATTGACTTCTTTTTAGTTCCAAATGAAGTGTGTGCATTGCTCCCTTGTTTTGTGGTGGCTCCTTGTAAAGAAACAGCAGAATAAGCTGTTTATAGAAGTGTTCCTTTTCTTTTTTCAGTTTTAAAAGTGGTCTGGTCTCAGTGGAGATGACTTTTGTGGAGTTGTATTTTGCATTGTTTGTTCCTGATGAAATGAAATAGTTTTTATATTTAAAAGAAAAAAGCAAAAAAAAAAGAAAAACATGGCAACGCTGAGATTTGAACCACCGTCCTGCACAGGGTAGGCGTGCATTTCCCGCTGTTGCCACTAGAGGGCGACATTCAAACTGGTGAAAACAGTCTATTTGAATATTCTTCATTGACAAGCGAATGGCATCTCTGAGGATAGTGTGTGTGTGTTTTTTAATACCTTTATTTGTTTTGAAAGTGTAGTGGGGGCGTGTGGATGATAAAAATGGTTCTAATTGACTTCCTTTTAGTTTCAAATGAAGTGTGTGCATTGCTCCCTTGTTTTGTGGTGGCTCCTTGTAAAGAAACAGCATGAAAAAGCTGTTTGTAGAAGTGCTCCTTGTCTTTTTTCTTGCATTGTTTCTATGCATGTGTTCAATTTTACCCTGGCCCCAGCTTTTGAAGATATGAGTTTTGAAGTGGGTGCCATTGTCAGACCTGATTAAGGCTGGGAAACAATGAATTGGAATATAAAGATTAACCAATGATTTTATGACTGAGGTAGAGTCTTGGCGTTTCTCACTTTTAACACTAACTTTTCGTACTGGTTAATACTGAATAATTATGACACACACATAAGTATTTGTTTATTTGGACTTCATTTCTTCACTTTATTTGCTTTGAAAGTGTAGTGTGGGGGGTGTGGATGATAAAAATGGTTCTTATTGACTTCTTTTTAGTTCCAAATGAAGTGTGTGCATTGCTCCCTTGTTTTGTGGTGGCTCCTTGTAAGAAACAGCATGAATAAGCTGTTTATAGAAGTGTTCCTTTTCTTTTTTCAGTTTTAAAAGTGGTCTGGTCTCAGTGGAGATGACTTTTGTGGAGTTGTATTTTGCATTGTTTGTTCCTGATGAAATGAAATAGTTTTTATATTTAAAAGAAAAAAGCAAAAAAAAGAAAAACATGGCAACGCTGAGATTTGAACCACCGTCCTGCACAGGGTAGGCGTGCATTTCCCGCTGTTGCCACTAGAGGGCGACATTCAAACTGGTGAAAACAGTCTATTTGAATATTCTTCATTGACAAGCGAATGGCATCTCTGAGGATAGTGTGTGTGTGTTTTTTAATACCTTTATTTGTTTTGAAAGTGTAGTGGGGGCGTGTGGATGATAAAAATGGTTCTAATTGACTTCCTTTTAGTTTCAAATGAAGTGTGTGCATTGCTCCCTTGTTTTGTGGTGGCTCCTTGTAAAGAAACAGCATGAAAAAGCTGTTTGTAGAAGTGCTCCTTGTCTTTTTTCTTGCATTGTTTCTATGCATGTGTTCAATTTTACCCTGGCCCCAGCTTTTGAAGATATGAGTTTTGAAGTGGGTGCCATTGTCAGACCTGATTAAGGCTGGGAAACAATGAATTGGAATATAAAGATTAACCAATGATTTTATGACTGAGGTAGAGTCTTGGCGTTTCTCACTTTTAACACTAACTTTTCGTACTGGTTAATACTGAATAATTATGACACACACATAAGTATTTGTTTATTTGGACTTCATTTCTTCACTTTATTTGCTTTGAAAGTGTAGTGTGGGGGGTGTGGATGATAAAAATGGTTCTTATTGACTTCTTTTTAGTTCCAAATGAAGTGTGTGCATTGCTCCCTTGTTTTGTGGTGGCTCCTTGTAAAGAAACAGCACGAATAAGCTGTTTATAGAAGTGTTCCTTTTCTTTTTTCAGTTTTAAAAGTGGTCTGGTCTCAGTGGAGATGACTTTTGTGGAGTTGTATTTTGCATTGTTTGTTCCTGATGAAATGAAATAGTTTTTATATTTAAAAGAAAAAAGCAAAAAAAAAGAAAAACATGGCAACGCTGAGATTTGAACCACCGTCCTGCACAGGGTAGGCGTGCATTTCCCGCTGTTGCCACTAGAGGGCGACATTCAAACTGGTGAAAACAGTCTATTTGAATATTCTTCATTGACAAGCGAATGGCATCTCTGAGAGATAGTGTGTGTGGTGTTTTTTTAATACCTTTATTTGTTTTGAAAGTGTAGTGGGGGCGTGTGGATGATAAAAATGGTTCTAATTGACTTCCTTTTAGTTTCAAATGAAGTGTGTGCATTGCTCCCTTGTTTTGTGGTGGCTCCTTGTAAAGAAACAGCATGAAAAAGCTGTTTGTAGAAGTGTCTCCTTGTCTTTTTTCTTGCATTGTTTCTATGCATGTGTTCAATTTTACCCTGGCCCCAGCTTTTGAAGATATGAGTTTTGAAGTGGGTGCCATTGTCAGACCTGATTAAGGCTGGGAAACAATGAATTGGAATATAAAGATTAACCAATGATTTTATGACTGAGGTAGAGTCTTGGCGTTTCTCACTTTTAACACTAACTTTTCGTACTGGTTAATACTGAATAATTATGACACACACATAAGTATTTGTTTATTTGGACTTCATTTCTTCACTTTATTTGCTTTGAAAGTGTAGTGTGGGGGGTGTGGATGATAAAAAATGGTTCTTATTGACTTCTTTTTAGTTCCAAATGAAGTGTGTGCATTGCTCCCTTGTTTTGTGGTGGCTCTCTTGAAAAGAAACAGCACGAATAAGCTGTTTTATAGAAGTGTTCCTTTTTCTTTTTTCAGTTTTAAAAGTGGTCTGGTCTCAGTGGAGATGACTTTTGTGGAGTTGTGTTTTGCATTGTTTGTTCCTGATGAAATGAAATAGTTTTTTATATTTAAAAGAAAAAAGCAAAAAAAAAAAGAAAAACGATGGCAACGCTGAGATTTGAACCATCGTCCTGCACAGGGTAGGCGTGCATTTCCCGCTGTTGCCGCTAGAGGGCGACATTCAAAACTGGTGAAAACAGTCTATTTGAATATTCTTCATTGACAAGCGAATGGCATCTCTGAGGATAGTGTGTGTGTGTTTTTTAATACCTTTATTTTGTTTTAAAAGTGTAGTGAGGGCGTGTGGATGATAAAAATGGTTCTAATTGACTTTCTTTTAGTTTCAAATGAAGTGTGTGCATTGCTCCCTTGTTTTGTGGTGGCTCCTTGTAAAGAAAACAGCATGAATAAGCTGTTTGTAGAAGTGCTCCTTTTCTTTTTTCAGTTTTAAAAGTGGTCTGGTCTCAGTGGGGGTGACTTTTGTAGAGTTGTATTTTGTCCACATTCTCATTTTGCATGCTTACCAGCAGTTCTCCCATCCTTTCCCAGTCAGCGCTCTACCTTCCCAAAATCCCTTCAAAGTGGTTGATGGAATTGTAAAAATGGTGCTAGTACATTTGTGTTTTTTGGTACTCTTACTCCTTGGTCGTATGCCCACAGCCTGATAACTGGTACTCCAAAACAGCCCGCCACCATCTCTTTGACTGCGTCACCCGTGTCTCGCCTGTGTCTAATAAGGTGTTTTATATTGGCGTGTGTGTGTGTGGTTACCTTCATCTGGGTGTGTTTCATTACCTTGGGTTCTGTTTTTGCCATGGGGCTTCTTTAAACATTTAAAATCAAAACAACAAAAAATACAAGCAATACAAAGAAAATTCCCAATGCTACCCTCCCCCTAAAAAGTGGTTAAACAACAATAAAACAGTAAAAAAATGAAATAGAAGAATTGAAGAAAAAAGTGAATGAAAAAAGAAAAAAAAGACACTTGTTGTCCACTGCAGGTCTTAGCATGAAAAGTGGTATCAGTGAAGCTATAAACACAGGTGAACGGTTCTGGATCCTTTTGGTGGGTCATTGCAGGTAGGATCTGCTACTTGTGAAAAGATGTTAGAGACAAGAGAGTGCAATTGTGACCACTCTGGCTTACATGACAGGTTTGGGAAGTGGCACCTCCTGCAGGGGTGGATGGCAGCTGCAGGACCTGGCATCAGGCGACCTGTCAAGAGCTCATATGGAGAGAAACCTGTGGCCCGGTTCAGACTCTAATGGTTGAAAGAGCTAATGGGAGAGCCTGAACCCATTTCATTTTTCTGGTTGGCAAGAGCTTCTCTGCAGTATCAGCCAAATTGTGTTTACGATGTAAGCATTAGTGCAACTGTCTGTTGATATATGCTACTACCTAGTACCTACCTCATAGTAGGATGATTCTACTTGTAAGTTGTCTCGAAATTTGAACTCCTACACAACCAGGGCAAGAGCACATCTCATGAAGATTCATTTTTGGAGGCACTTGTGAAGGATGCACAAACTACAGTATATCAGAGTGAACTATGAGTGTAGTACAGTGGGGATCAAAGTCTGGGCACCCCAGGTAAAATGTTCTATTATTGTGCAAGTAGAACTACTGCCAATATTGAAAAATCTCCTAAAGGCATCAGTTTACAGATGAGACATTCTTTTAATATGTCAAAAATTAGGCTTTATTTCTTTGACCCTTTAAAATAACAGCATTTCCAAAATGCATCAGGTTTGTTTAGATGTTCATTTGCCAACTTCAGACGTTGAATTTTGTGGTGAGGACATAGTAGAAGTTTTCTTCTGATGACTCTTCCATGAAGACCATATTTGTACAAGTATCTCTTGACAGTATAACAGTGTACCGCAACTCCAGAGTCTGCCAAGCCTTTTCCAAAGGGGACGCTGCATACTGTAAATTCTACACCATTATTTGGTTTTCTGTCATTTTGAAAGGGTAAATGATGAAAAGAAAGCCTTTTGTGTTTTTACTTTTTAAAACAATAACTTATCTGTTAACAGATGCTTTACCTGGGGGCCCAAACCTTCTATCCCCACTGAAAATGAGTGAACTATCTGAATGTATATTGTTGGAATGATCAACTTTGAATATTATTCTGGGTTTAAACTTGTCTTATGTGCTACATTCTCTTTCTCCTGCAGAGAAGTTGACTCGCTGGACATCTCCAGCAGCACTACAGACAAAAAGAAAAGAGTTTTCACACGATCTCCTTTGAAGCATTTAACTGGCCTCTAATGTTAACATGGATCTGGCCACCTTCACCAGTTTGGATGTAAATGTTGTGCTGGTCAGTGTTATGTTTATGTCTTACTTATGAATGATTCTGTTTCTGTGAATATTTCTTACAGCATCAGTGTAAAATATATCTGCTCTGTTGTCCCCAGAGTCTAACTGTAAGTGAAGTGAAAGGTCTTCTTGGCACCAACCTCCCAGATTTGAAGTCTTCTGAAAACCAAGAACTGGTGCAGACCTGGATCAGAAGTCAAACCAGTCTGAGCTTGATACTCTAGGATTGGGCATCCGAGGAGGCAAAGGTGAACCCACAACTCCTTCATATAACAGTTCTAAAACACCATCTACACTCACCCTTCGTTCTGAAACAACTAGTCCAGCAACTACAGGTCAGTACAAGAACAGCAAGTGGAGAAAACATTTTTTTTTTTTTTTTTTTTTTTGGGGGGGGGGGACCAGAACTTTTTTTCTAAAGACATTTGCTCTTTCACTGATGTGTAATTTTGCACTGTTATAACTATGTACATCAATTTAATTGCCGACTTCCAAAACTAAGTCACCTCATAGAGAGTGCTCATTCTCTCCATCAAGTTTGTATTTTAGCATCCAGAAACTGCAAGAAAGAGTAAATGACCCACCTGGAGCTGATTCATTTATCTGGAATAATGTACACGTTTTGGAGACTGCAGCATTTTTACAACCCAGTCAAATTACAGGAAAACTCAATGAGCTCAAACAGGTTTCTTATCAAGGTGTAACGATTAATCGACTTAATCGATTAGTAGATTTATGTTCCTATGATCCAACCAGATCAATCTCTCTGAGTCAAGTTGTCAATTGAGTCGACCTATACTATCATAATATTTCCAAAATGACATAAATCGATCAAATTGATATTGTAAAATGCCATTTCTGACAAGCATGTTGCACGCCATGGGGGAGCAAAGAGCAAACGGCCTTCCCTTGAACAGCACTAATGGACTCCCTGCGCAGGATTCAGGGCGGATAAGAAATGGAAAAGTCCGTAAGACGTTCCTGCGTCTCCCTTACTTACCCTCACGTACAGTATTGCTTAGTGTTTGTAACAACCGCAGCCTGCACCCAGGAAAAAAACGGAACATTTCCGCCGAACGGGCTCACAGGGTTATCTACGACCTTGTCTATGTGCCCCACACAGACTTACCCGTTTTTTAACCCGCAGACAGCCCATATCCACCCAAAAGGGGAGTCCTGACTACAGCTTAAGGAAGTGTGTGTTTGGTCCTGCATCAGTCTGGTGACCTGTTCAGGGTTTATCCCGCATTTGCCCAACAAGAGCTGGGATGGCTCCAGCAGCCAGCTGACCCCGAAAGGGAGTCAGCAGGTTCTGAAGATGGATGAAGGATCTTAATAGTGTTGTATTAGTTGCTGTTTAAATTTTATAAGTTGCTGTTTAAATAGTAGAAAGGATTATTGATTCACAGTTTAGCCTGTTTTTAACAAATGAAGATGTTGACTTAATCTTTGTTGCTCCGGGCCATTATCTGAGATCAATCAAAACAATAAACTGAAAAATACTTGGTCCACATTCATATATCTCATTATATTTTTTCTTTGAGTCTTGTAGATTACTACAATGGACAGGTAAAGGAATTTGTTGTTGTTTTTTTTTTCTTTTTATAAATCTCTTTAGTAAAAGAACCCTAAAACTGTGCTTACATTTTCCTTTTTGAAGTGCCAAGTTATTGCAGCAAATGGTTTTAATGCATGTTGACATTTATTCACAGTAATTCATAGTTCTTAGTTGACACTTTTAGGAAAACTAATGTCATACTTTTTTCAGAGTCAAATACAAGTATTGGAGTAAACAGATAAACCCTTTTTTCAATTAATTTTTAACCAAAGTATCTAACTTTAAAGTGAAACTAAAAAGGTAAAGATATTTATATTTCTTAATTCAAAATGACAGCACAGATCTTCAAGTCTACCTTGACAGTGGAAAGATGAGCGGACGCTTCTGTAACTTTTCTGTGGAAGAGTTTGCTTGTGCCGCTGTAAGACAGCAAAACATTCTAAACTACTGTTGTCAAGGGGATTCATGGAATGATTTCACTTTCTAATGTTGAACAGCTCTCAGCCTTAACAGCACAGGACCTGGCAGAGATTATCAAGTGTGATCTGTCATCAAACTCAAGTGGGTCCATCTCAGCCTGGAATCTTCTCTTCTGTAAAACTTCCAGGATCCTGAATGCAGCTCTGAATCTTCTGACCACTGCAGTAGGATTAACTTTTAGTTCAATCTTTGGCATCCATTGAACACATATAATAATACATTTGACTTGCCACAAAAATGTATATTTCAATATTTTTTATATTTGTTTGAATGGTCATTTCCATGATGATTTATCAAGCTTCCAAACCATTTATATGTTTGTTGCAGACCATCAACCCCAACAATCCTTCAGTGTCAGTGATTTTGGACAGCTTACTATCAACCAGTCCAGATCTGTTCAGCACAAACACACTAAATAATCTTGCTGAGCTGCAGCTGTGATTTAATGTTCGCCTTCGCCCGTTCTTGCCCGCTGTTTTCACCAACTTTCTCTCAAGTCTTGCAGCAAAGGATTTTCAGTGCAGCTCCTACCAATATATACTGGTGGCAATACAACAAATAATACTTGGACAAATTCAAAGAATCTGACCAATTCCTTTCTAATGTCATAGTATTATCTGTTTTGTAATAATGGTTTGTCCTAATCATGTCTTTTAAAAATAGCTTGCAAATATTGAGTGAAGTACGACCCCAGATGACTCCTTCTAGGCAAGAATCTGTGTACACACAATTCATCAAGATTTACCTGAGCAGAAAGGATGCTGCAGGTGAGCCCTAAGAAACTAAATTATATACATATAACAACAAGGCTAAATTACAATGTTCTGTATGGGAAGAAACTTTCCATACAACAGTTTTTGTTGTTCAACTAAAACATACAAAAATTGTACGAATAAAAAAACAAAGAACTTATTCTCTTATAGAAAATATGTCATAGTTTGATAGTTAAAGTAAATTTAAACATGAAAAATTATAACAGGGCGCAGCCGCGAAGATGGCAGCTTGAAGTTTTTTCTCTCCCGACATCTGAGATTAAATTGCCCTGTAAACTCGACAAACACGATCCATATTGACTTTAAATGATGGATAAGGGCAAGATGTGGACGTGAGACAGGCAGGCTAAACTTAAACCCAAGAAAACCACGCAAACTATCGACTCTCACGACAGCAACAGCTCCGAGTGTCCATGTGCTAGTGCTAGCAGCGACCCACCGGCTAATGCTAACGAAGATGAGGTAGAGGAAGAAGTCAGCTTAAGTACAATACTGACAGAAATAAAATGTTTCCGCCAAGACAACAAGCAACAACTGAGAGAAATTAAGGACGAGATCAGTAAGGCAAAGATGAGACTTGACGAGGCGGAAGAACGGATTTTGAGTGCCGAGGAGCGGATGCAGTCAATGGAAGAAGTGATGGAGGAGCTGGTGAAACTCCAGTCTCAACTTGAGGCCCAACAGTCAGACCAGGAAGGAAGGGCCAGACGGAATAACATCAGGATCTACTCTGTAGCGGAGGGCTCGGAAAACGAATTTCCACCAATGATACACTTTGTGGAAGAGCTGCTCAAACATAATCTCCCGCTGGCAGAAGATCAAAGCCTCCAGATCGAACGAGCACACCGAGCCCTGGGTCCGGTGCCGCGAGAAGGGGCGCCGCCGAGATCCATCGTTGTAGCTTTCCAAAGTTATAGAATAAAAGAGGAGGTTCTACGAACAGCGTGGCAGAAGAAAGGATTCGTCTGGAAGAACGCACAAGTAAATTTCTATAATGACTATGCACCAAGCGTGCTTTGCAAAAGGAGAGAATATGCAGAAGCAAAGAATGTGTTGAAAGAAAATGGGATCAGACTCCCTTCCCCGCCAAACTCCGAGTCTTCTACCCGGATGGGACGCGCGTATACAACTCAGCTGAAGAAGCGACGAGCGACATGGCAGAGAAAGGGCTGCAGGTGACCGTGGTGAAACCAGCAGAGACGCTGGTGGAGCAGATCAGGAGGCTGACCTGGACGGTCAGCGGAGGACGAGGACAGAGTCGCCGACCAGGAGGAGCATCATACAAGGACAGGCTTCAGAAGTTCAGATGGGGGCCGCCACAGAAAGACCAGAATAAAGATTAAAAACAGTGACCACATCAGTCCAGATGGGGACACACATGTTACATTTGGCCAAGATAAGTAAATACTTGATTTTGTTTATTCAGGGCTTACACACCCTTTCCTGAACCCTATTGACGTGAGTCATATTACTTGGTTCAAGTTTGAACAACAAATTATTTTTTTTTTTTACTTGGTTAAAAAGTATTTTCTATAATTTTCTATTTTCATTGTTACCAAAAGCCGCAATAATAGTAATAATTAAGTCGGGGGTTAACCTTAAGCTGGCTATAACCATCAAAGACATACTTTTGTCTGAGGGCCCTCTCCTAAAAGAGAGGTTATCTCTCGGGATGGCGGCACTACAACAACAACAGGGTTCCCCGAAGAACCCCACTTTTGGAAGTTCTGAGCATCATTGGTGTTATTTCAAAGAAATGACTTTGAGTAGTTCTTTTGTTTATTTGTTCGCTGCAGTTCAGAGCAGCCTGGAAGCTGTCATATCAACCTCATCCACAAAAATCCAGATGAAACATCACAAACGTAATGGTGGATAATAACATAAGAATAATTTCTTATAACGTAAATGGTATACTGAATCCTATAAAGAGAAGTAAGATATTTTCGAAGTTAAAAAGGGAACGGGCACAAGTGGTATTCCTACAGGAAACACATTTGACAGAAACTGAACATGTAAAACTGAGAAGAGGAGGTTTTAAACACATTTTCTATACGTCCTATAAGTCAGGACATAGAAGAGGATCAGCTATTCTAATATCAAACCAGGTCCAATATGAACATATCTCAGAATCCAAAGACAAGGAGGGTCGATATGTGATGATCATAGGAAGAATTGACGGGTTCCTGGTAACATTATTCAGTATATATGCCCCTCCAGGAAGTGACTGGAAATTTTATAAAAAAACTATTCCATACTATGTCTACAGAATCCCGCGGCATACTTATAAGTGGAGGTGATATGAATATAAGATTGACAAAGATGGACTCGTCTGGTTCTAATCTATGTCGTAAAAAACCCCTAGTTAACAAAATCAACTCAGTTATTGAAGAAATTGGTATTGCTGTTGTTTGGAGGGAACTGAATCCAACTAGTCGAGATTACACCTATTATTCAGCACCACAATCTACCTACTCTAGAATAGACTATTTCTTCATGTTCAAAAAAGATCGGTACCGAATCCAGTCATGTGACATAGGAACAATAGATATATCTGACCACGCGCCAGTCAAAATGTTAATTAATATCAACGACAAGCCAAAATCAACAATGTGGAAGTTGAACTTAAATGTACTAAACAACGCTCAAGTAAAAGAAGATTTAGGTCAAGAAATAGAAAGGTATTTTGAAGATAATGATAATGGGGAAGTTTCCCCGTCTATGGTATGGTATGCATACAAAGCAGTACTGAGAGGAAAGGTAATATCGTTCTCCTCATCATTAAAGAAGCGCAAACAAGAGAGGCTTAATCAATTAAACTGTCAACTCAAAGATTTACAAAAACAACATAAAAATGGAATGAAACCCGAAGATGGAATGGCGATTAAAAAACTGCAAAATGAGATAGATGAGATATACTTGGAGGAAGTTAAAAAGAAATTGGTATTTCTGAAACAGGGATATTACGAAGCAGGAGGTAAAGCAATGAAACTATTAGCATACAAATTGAGAAAACAGCAAAAGGATACTACCATCACTAAAATAAGATGTCCCCGAACGGAGGAAATACAGTATAAACCAGATGATATCCAACGCGGTTTTGAGGAATACTATAAGAATTTATATGCACAGCCAAAACTAGATAATGTAAGCGAAATAGAAAGTTTTCTTGAATCTCTAGATTTACCTAAGATCACACAGGAACAAAATAAAATTTTGGTGGCCAAAATAACTGAGAACGAGGTGAAAGCCGCAATATCTAGACTTAAACCACAGAAGAGTCCAGGCCCAGATGGCTTCCCGGCCGAGTGGTACAAATGTTTTAGGACCCAACTGACCCCAAAAATATGTCACATATGTAACTTGGTACTACAGCAGAGAACTACCCCCCCTCATGGAGGGATGCAATCATTTCAGTGATACCAAAAGAAGGCAAAGATAAACTAGATTGTAAACAATACCGACCAATATCAGTGTTAAATGTAGACTATAAAATATTTATGACTATATTAGCAAGAAGAATAGAGACAATTTTACCTTCACTTATTCACCTTGACCAGACGGGTTTCGTCCATCAAAGACAGACCCATGATAGTTTGAGAAGGACACTACATATTATGTGGAATATACAACAAAATAAGACACAAGCAATGCTCATGGGGTTGGACGCAGAGAAGGCATTCGATTCAGTCAGATGGACCTTCCTGTTTAAAGTACTAGATAAATTTGGTTTTCATAAAACGCTCACCCAGACCCTTCAAACGATATACAATAACCCCACAGCAAGAATTAAAATTAATGGTAGTCTTACAAAAACTTTTACATTAGAGCGTTCCTGCAGACAGGGGTGCCCATGCTCACCACTTCTTTTTGCCCTATTTATCGAGCCTCTCAGTCAATATATCAGACAAATGGAAGAGATTACAGGAGTGGTAATAGGAGGACAAGAACACAAATTATCCTTATTTGCAGATAATGTATTGATCTACTTAACACAGCCCATGATATATTTACCAATACTAATGTCATCTCTAGAAAAATTTGGTCAATTATCAGGCTACAGGTTAAATGTCCAAAAAACCCAAATTTTAACTCTTAATTTTATTCCACCAAAGCAGCTCCTGAATAAATATGATCTGAAATGCAACACAAACTCAATGAAGTACTTAGGAATTAACCTCCCCCAAGATCTTACTAAACTATTTGACTTTAATTTTGCCCCTCTAAACTTAAAAATAAAATCGGACATTTCCAGATGGACCCTCCTGCCCTTCCTCAATTTATCTTCAAGGATTGATGCAATAAAAATGGATATTCTACCTCGCCTAATATATCTTTTCCAGATGCTACCAATAGAAATAAATGATCAGCATTTCATTGAATGGGACAAATTGATTTCACGTTATATTTGGATGGGCAAGAGACCCAGAATAAGATACAAAACAATGCAGCTATCAAAAGAGAAAGGGGGTATGGCATTACCAAACCTCAAGAATTATTATTATGCAGCTCAGGTCAGACCTCTTGTATGGCTATGCGATCCACAATTTAGGGCAAGGTGGAAGGAAATAGAAGAGGTAGGACCCAGAGAACCTCCCGTACAAACTATAATAGTAGATAGTAAATTGACAAATAACCTTGACGATAACCCTTGGCTAAAAATATCTATAAAAATATGGCGGAAAATAATAAAGAACTATAATCTGGAGGGGGCTGAAAAGATACTGCGATGGGGGGCATATGACACAGATTTTCTGCCAAACAGGACAGACTCAAGTTTTAAGATATGGAGGACAAAAGGAGTAACTGTATACTGTAACCTAATAAACAAGGGTGAAAGAAGGAATACAGATTGGAGAACAAAGATTTTTTTCGGTATTTACAGATATGTCATAGACTGAATGGGATCTTGGCTGAGGGGTCAGGAAAATTGAACAGCGACATACTGAATGTGTTTACAACAGCCTACACATCAGGGAGTGGACGTGGAGTAATATCTAAATTGTACAAGGGCTTACAGAGCTCCCCATACCCAAACACACAATATATAAAAGGAAAATGGGAAAAAGAAGGGAGATTGGTAATTTCTGAGGAAGAATGGGAAAATATCTGCAAATCACAATGGAAAACCACGCATTCGCATAGCTGGAGGGAATTTGGATGGAAAAGCATCATCAGATTCTTCATCACCCCTGGTCAAAAGAGACATCAAGGTGTCGGCACAAGCTGTTGGAGGTTGTGTGGTTCGTCTGAAGCCAACCACTACCATATACTCTGGGACTGTCCTAAACTAACACCCTTTTGGCAAGAAGTTCATAAAAGCCTAGAAACGATATTTCAAATAACTATTGCTTTAAATGCCTCAGCTTTATATTTTGGAACCATAATATAAAACATACAATCTGCAGCAGATCAATATTTAATGAGAATATTACTGGTGGCAGGAAAGAAGGCCTTGACAAGAAAGTGGTTACAACCAGATGCTCCAACATTAGAAGATTGGTACAAAATTATACATGACATTTATATTATGGAGAGACTCACATTTGCAATAATGCTGCAAACAGAGAAAGGTTCGAGATGGTGGGCAAGGTGGATCAAATATATTAGACCTCTCAGACCAGACATGCTTTAATTCCTATAAAATACTTCTCTAAAGGATGACAAAAAGAATACATTGTGAGTTTAACTTTATGGAAGGATGGGTGAGATTGGCAGCTGTTCTATTTTTCCTTTTGTGTGTGTGTGTGTGTTCTCAAAAAGAAATTGAGAGGGGAATAGGGAGAGTACAAATGACCATGATAGCAACATGCTCTGATTTACTGACTGAAATTATACACTGTATATTATCATGTGTAACCTGGAAATAATGTAACTGTAGTGTGAATGTTTGACTCCCCCAATAAAAAAAAAAAAAAAAAAAAAAAGAAAAATTATAACAGGTTGACATCACTTTAAGTATTGTGTCAAACAAACTGGGACATGTGACAAATACAGTAATTACAGAGGCAGTTTCCTGACCATGTATTATGTTACCTAAAGACGTTTAGAGTTGGCTTCTTGTAATGTCCCAGCTTTAGTCCTGACCTGACAATATTTTGTGCTCCTGTGCTTCAGATTCTGGCTGCACCTCAAACATCCAAAGCAGCACAGAGTGGCTCCAGAAAAATGTTGGAGGATTCTCGATTCTCTTGTCTATTCAAGACATTCAAGGACTCTACCCACAATTCTCAGCGGTTTGTTCTATTGTTTTTTTTTAGCCATTCGGTTTGTTTCTACGTATTTTGTCCCATTTTGATTTAGTTTTTCTGTGCAGGTGGAAGCCCTGTCACTGCTGTCAGTCACACAGCTTGCAGAGGTAGCGGCCACACCTGGTCAGCTCACATCTGCAGAACAGGTCACCATGGTGATGACTCATGTCCCTGACCAACAGTTAAGCTCCTTCTTTGATCATTTTTCACCTAAAATTTTGGTAAGCAAATATTTTCTACTGCTTAACTTTTTTAACCGTTGACATGCAATGTATACAAACCTTGTACAATGTTCATGTTTATATTGTCCTACAGAGACGAGAAAACGTTCTTCCTTCTGCTGTGAGGTCAGCCGTGTTGCAGGTTGTGTTTAATCGGGCAAACCTGTCCAGTCCATCAGTCAGTGATGCTGTTGTTACTGTAGCTTCAAGATCGAATGCGCCCCCTGCTGGTGAACATGGCACCTGACCATGTGACTCCATACTTGAATAAACTGGGAGGAAGAAACTGCAGCATTGAGGAGCAGAGTGAGTGTAAAACAAGAAACATGAGACAATAATTTGCTTTTGCTTCTGTTCCAAAAATACCTTCAAAAGTCTTTTTTTATAACTTTAATTAAACCAAATATTTTATTTTTCTGTTTTAGTGTAAATCTGCTCATCCTGACTATCTCATCTCTGAGTAATGACACACAGATAGAAGTTCAAAGTAGTATCATCCAGGCTCTTCAAGGTAAATAAACCACATGAAGAAGAAACAAATCTTTGCATATTTTTCTACAATTTTAATTGCTAAAAACAATAAAAATGATCCAAACTTTACATTTTGTCCGACTGTAAATTGTGCCTCAAGACAGAAAGCAACAGGTGTGTGGACATGAAAGCTTTCTGGAGGAAACTCTGAAATAATCAACAGAAACACAAAGTCAAGTAACATTTCTTTTGTTTGTGTCTCCCCTGTAGCTGATAAACTCCATGCCTCCATCAGATCTTGGGGATTTCTTGCGTCAAACTAATGTTGTTGGACAAGAATCTGAGCTCTGTCAGCTTTACAGCAGCTACCTCCAGGTCTCAGTGTTTTTACAGACTGTTATGTACAAACACTCACAAACACACAAAACAAAGCAGAAAGAGTTGAACCTGAATGTTCTCTGCAGGAGTCACTGCCAGAGCAGGTGAGACAGAGAACTCTGCCTTGCGTTTGGCCCATGGCTCTCAGGAGCTCCAGCAGGTCAGAGGTTAACGCCTGGTTTGATCGAGGTCTCCCCAATGACTTGGTCTTCCTCACTAAGACTCAGATCAGCCAGATCACCTCAATCAACGCCTCATGCTTGGCCTTCCAAAAGATGTTTGATGTTAGATGAAGACATAACATCTGTGTTCTTCTGAGAAGGGTTCTCATGAGTTCATTCTGTGTTTTTTTTCAGTCTTTCTATTTTGGTTCATACAACTACTCTGCTGCTGTATTCACAAAACAGGATGTTTACAACAACATGAAGGCTTACCTGTCATCAAGTCAGTTTTTGAAGACACAGAATATTGCTTTCAAAATTATGCATCATTTGATTCTTGAATCTAAATTAAATTCTTGATTTGTGCGTAACTTTAGGTTTGTGCGTGCATAATTCTTGATTTGTAACTTATAAAATACGTTTTGTGCATGTCTACAAAAATTACAAAATATTAAAAAATACAAAGTACACATGCACAACTTAAAATTTCGACAGTTTGAAACTAACTACACGCACACATCTTTAGAAAAATATGCACAAATCACTTGTTACGCATCCACAAAACTCCATTTACACACAAATCTGATTTGAGACTCTTCACGTCTCCCAGATTCGTGCATAAGTGATGCGTTTAAATGCTACTGTAATGCTGGGTCATCAGAGTTTTCTGATCAACCACTCTGAACTTAGACGATAAATAAAATCTGGTGAAACTTGACATTTTGCAACTTTCTTGAACTGATATTCCAGCTAATTAATATAAAAAAGTCTAAATAAGGATTTTTAAAAAAATTGTCCTTTTAAAATATTAAAATATTTTCCAGAATTGAAAAGTTCCTGACCCTAACCCTAAACCTAACCCTGAAGTGCAAATCACATTCACAAATCCCTTCACAGCAAACAATTTCAATATAACAACAATTAGAAAAGCAAACAAATCATAGAAAAAACAAAATGACTTTTTATCAAATCAAAACAAAAGTTGGGAAACCAGAAATAAATAAACCAAAAACTTTTCAGAAAAGAAAATTCAATGAAACATTTCATAAATCACAGCCACAATTAAAAAAGGAAAACTAATATTTCAAAATAAAATGACATTTTTACAAATCAAAACCAAATCCCAGAAACCAAAACAAACCAAAGAAATGGAATGAAACATTTGAAAGATCAGCTGTCATGAAGTTGAAGCAGAAGAACCTGCTCTGATGCTTTCTTCTGTTTCGTCTCAGGAGGGAGTTTCTCTATGGACAGAAAAAGACTGGAAGTTCAATCTTTTCTCCTGAACTCAGGTCATGCAAACTGGCCTGGTGCTGGCCGCCCGTCTCTACCCTTCACCCAAAAGAGCACAAGGGGTCCTGAGGAAGCGCAAGATCCAGGTTCTACATGAGAGAGGCAGCGCTGAAGAACTCAGACCCACCTTGAACAGTTTCAGCTGAGCAGGAAGACCCTGTCACAGTGGTGAGTTTTCATTTCTGCTTTCAGAATGTTCCAGAATCCTGTTACCAGCGTCTCGTTGTGTCTCCAGGTTCTCCAGTGGCAGAGAAAGTGGAAGAGAGCTGTGCCGGAGCACCAAGCTGGACTCCTCCCTGCTGCTCTGGCTGCTGGAGGGGACGTTGCCCCACCATCATCACCACACTCTGCTGCATCTCAGCTGCTCGTCCTTTGGTCTCCACAGCTGCACCGCCTCTTCTTCAATGGAGAAAGACAGTGGACAGGTCTGAGTTGCGTAAAAAATGGCTTGAATGAAGGTTTGATCATAGAACCATTTGAAAGAACAGGATGTGGAGAAGAACAAAACAATTCAACATCCTAGGAATAGAAGTTTGCACCAAATCTAAACGTATAGACTGCACTTTACAAACTTAAACACAACATGAGGTTTCTGAAGCAAAGAACGCAAAATAAATAAAAGCAGTGAAGAAGACGTCATTTTTTTAATAATATATAACATTTTGTAATATAACATTTTGTCTAGGTCTAGTCAGGGATACTCATATGAATTTGTTGACAATATTCTGTCAAAAAATGTGCAAGTAATAAGAGTATGCCATTTTTTGCGAGCTCGCCACGCGCACGCCATTGAAAATGTACTTTATCTAACTTTGAATCCAACTTTTTTGTTGGCTAGCTGTGTGACGCATTTTGGCTTTAAAAAAGGAGAGCGCTCTTTTGTTTGCGGTTAGGAATAAGTGTATGCATCAGCTTAGCAAATCTCTGTGTACTATTCCTGCTTTTGTCTAATTTTGGTTATTTCTTACATGGCCGATGTTCTTCCCACATATTTACGTGCAACCAGCATAAATATTGATGGATATTCATGTTGGCCACATGTAATACGTGCAGCAAAGATGCACATTGCTGCTTTGCCCAAACGTATTTTGAAAGCATCCAAGGCTACATTTAGCTATGTTTTTGTTTTTTTTTAATGAATAAGCTGTTGGTAGAAGTGTTCCTTTTCTTTTTTTCAGTTTTAAAAGTGGTCTGGTCTCAGTGGAGATGACTTTTGTAGAGTTGTATTTTGTATTGTGTGTTCCTGATGAAATGAAATAGTTTTTATATTTAAAAGAAAAAAGCAAAAAAAAAAAAAAAAACAATGGCAACGCTGAGATTTGAACCACCGTCCTGCACAGGGTAGGCGTGCATTTCCCGCTGTTGCCACTAGAGGGCGACATTCAAACTGGTGAAAACAGTCTATTTGAATATTCTTCATTGACAAGCGAATGGCATCTCTGAGGATAGTGTGTGTGTGTTTTTTAATACCTTTATTTGTTTTGAAAGTGTAGAGGGGGCGTGTGGATGATAAAAATGGTTCTAATTGACTTCCTTTTAGTTTCAAATGAAGTGTGTGCATTGCTCCCTTGTTTTGTGGTGGCTCCTTGTAAAGAAACAGCATGAATAAGCTGTTTGTAGAAGTGTTCCTTGTCTTTTTTTCTTGCATTGTTTCTATGCATGTGTTCAATTTTACCCTGGCCCCAGCTTTTGAAGATATGAGTTTTTGAAGTAGGTGCCATTGTCAGACCTGATTAGGCTGGGAAACAATGAATTGGATTATAAGGATTGACCAATGATTTTATGACTGAGGTAGAGTCTTGGCGTTTCTCACTTTTAACATTAACTTTTCATACTGGATAATACTGAATTATTATGACACACACATAAGTATTTGTTTATTTGGACTTCATTTCTTCGCTTTATTTGCTTTGAAAGTGTAGTGTGGGGGGGTGTGGATGATAAAAATGATTCTTATTGACTTCTTTTTAGTTCCAAATGAAGTGTGTGCATTGCTCCCTTGTTTTGTGGTGGCTCCTTGTGAAGAAACAGCATGAATAAGCTGTTTATAGAAGTGTTCCTTTTCTTTTTTCAGTTTTAAAAGTGGTCTGGTGTCAGAGGTTAATGACTTTTGTGGAGTTGTATTTTGCATTGTTTGTTCCTGATGAAATGAAATAGTTTTTATATTTAAAAGAAAAAAAAGAAAAAAAAAAGAAAAAACAATGGCAACGCTGAGATTTGAACCACCGTCCTGCACAGGGTAGGCGTGCATTTCCCGCTGTTGCCACTAGAGGGCGACATTCAAACTGGTGAAAACAGTCTATTTGAATATTCTTCATTGACAAGCGAATGGCATCTCTGAGGATAGTGTGTTTGTGTTTTTTAATACCTTTATTTTTTTTGAAAGTGTAGAGGGGGCGTGTGGATGATAAAAAGGGTTCTAATTGACTTCCTTTTAGTTTCAAATGAAGTGTGTGCATTGCTCCCTTGTTTTGTGGTGGCTCCTTGTAAAGAAACAGCATGAATAAGCTGTTTATAAAAGTGTTCCTTTTCTTTTTTCAGTTTTAAAAGTGGTCTGGTGTCAGAGGTTAATGACTTTTGTGGAGTTGTATTTTGCATTGTTTGTTCCTGATGAAATGAAATAGTTTTTATATTTAAAAGAAAAAAGCAAAAAAAAAAAAAGAAAAACAATGGCAACGCTGAGATTTGAACCTCCGTCCTGCACAGGGTAGGCGTGCATTTCCCGCTTCTGCCACTAGAGGGCGACATTCAAACTGGTGAAAACAGTCTATTTGAATATTCTTCATTGACAAGCGAATGGCATCTCTGAGGATAGTGTGTGTGTGTTTTTTAACACCTTTATTTGTTTTGAAAGTGTATTGGGGGCGTGTGGATGATAAAAATGGTTCTAAATGACTTCCTTTTAGTTTCAAATGAAGTGTGTGCATTGCTCCCTTGTTTTGTGGTGGCTCCTTGTGAAGAAACAGCATGAATAAGCTGTTTATAGAAGTGTTCCTTGTCTTTTTTCAGTTTTAAAAGTGGTCTGGTCTCAGTGGAGATGACTTTTGTGGAGTTGTATTTTGCATTGTTTGTTCCTGATGAAATGAAATGGTTTTTATTAACCAAGATTAACCAATGATTTTATGACTGAGGTAGAGTCTTCGCGTTTCTCACTTTTAACACTAACTTTTCGTGCTGGTTAATACTGAATTATTATGACACACACATAAGTATTTGTTTATTTGGACTTCATTTCTTCACTTTATTTTACTTTGAAAGTGTAGTGGGGGCGTGTGGATGATAAAATGGTTCTTATTGACTTCTTTTTAGTTCCAAATGAAGTTTGTGCATTGCTCCCTTGTTTTGTGGTGGCTCCTTGTAAAGAAACAGCACGAATAAGCTGTTTATAGAAGTGTTCCTTTTCTTTTTTTAGTTTTAAAAGTGGTCTGGTGTCAGAGGTTAATGACTTTTGTGGAGTTGTATTTTGCATTTTTTGTTCCTGATGAAATGAAATAGTTTTTATATTTAAAAGAAAAAAGCAAAAAAAAAGAAAAACAATGGCAACGCTGAGATTTGAACGACCGTCCTGCACAAGGTAGGCGTGCATTTCCCGCTGTTGCCACTAGAGGGCGACATTCAAACTGGTGAAAACAGTCTATTTGAATATTCTTCATTGACAAGCGAATGGCATCTCTGAGGATAGTGTGTGTGTGTTTTTTAATACCTTTATTTGTTTTAAAAGTGAAGAGGGGGCGTGTGGCTGATAAAAAGGGTTTCTAAATGACTTCCTTTTAGTTTCAAATGAAGTGTGTGCATTGCTCCCTTGTTTTGTGGTGGCTCCTTGTAAAGAAACAGCATGAATAAGCTGTTTGTAGAAGTGTTCCTTGTCTTTTTTTCTTGCCCCAGCTTTTTGAAAAAATGAGTTTGAAGTAGGTGCCATTGTCAGACCTGATTAAGGCTGGGAAACAATGAATTGGATTATAAAGATTAACCAATGATTTCATGACTGAGGTAGAGTCTTGGCGTTTCTCACTTTTAACACTAACTTTTGTACTGGTTAATACTGAATAATTATGACACACACATAAGTATTTGTTTATTTGGACTTCATTTCTTCACTTTATTTGCTTTGAAAGTGTAGTGTGGGGGGTGTGGATGATAAAAATGGTTCTTATTGACTTCTTTTTAGTTCCAAATGAAGTGTGTGCATTGCTCCCTTGTTTTGTGGTGGCTCCTTGTGAAGAAACAGCATGATAAGCTGTTTGTAGAAGTGTTCCTTGTCTTTTTTTTTGCATTGTTTTATGCATGTGTTCAATTTTACCCTGGCCCCAGCTTTTGAAGATATGAGTTTTGAAGTAGGTGCCATTGTCAGACCTGATTAAGGCTGGGAAACAATGAATTGGATTATAAAGATTAACCAATGATTTTATGACTGAGGTAGAGTCTTGGCGTTTCTCACTTTTAACACTAACTTTTCATACTGGTTAATACTGAATTATTATGACACACACATAAGTATTTTTTTTTGGACTTCATTTCTTCGCTTTATTTGCTTTGAAAGTGTAGTTGTGGGGGGTGTGGATGATAAAAATGATTCTTATTGACTTTTTTTTAGTTCAAATGAAGTGTGTGCATTGCTCCCTTGTTTTGTGGTGGCTCCTTGTGAAGAAACAGCATGAATAATGTTTATAGAAGTGTTCCTTTTCTTTTTTCAGTTTTAAAAGTGGTCTGGTGTCAGAGGTTAATGACTTTTGTGGAGTTGTATTTTGCATTGTTTGTTCCTGATGAAATGAAATAGTTTTTATATTTAAAAGAACAGAAAAAAAGAAAAACAATGGCAACGCTGAGATTTGAACCACCGTCCTGCCAGGGTAGGGTGCATTTCCCGCTGTTGCCACTAGAGGGCGACATTCAACTGGTGAAAACAGTCTATTTGAATATTCTCATTGACAAG
>BNCR01000569.1:0-21855 GCA_014656515.1 Oryzias celebensis
TTCTGCAAGGCAACGGAGCCCAGCTGCAGCACGTGAGTCTTCTCCACCTCAGACCACTGTGCACCAGATCATAACGACCGCACAGATCCACGCTCCACCTCCAACTGCGACCACTTCCAGAGTTTCAGTAGAAACTATGACTGATCCCACTGAATGGACTTGGTCTCCTATGTTTGATTTAACAGAGATGAGTGAAAAATGAAACCCTTGCCTCCCACTTCTCCCATTCTTCCTCTAACAGTCCCTCTCCCACAACGTACCATTCGACTACAAGGGAAATCATCAGAGGAAAATGTTGTCAGAGTTCTCAATATGCAGACAGCTGACATTGAACCTAGAGATGAAATGGGAACAGATTTCATACCTCCCTTCATCAGGGCTCCACAACCCACATATTTAGGCCTGAACAGAGTGAAGTGTCTCCACACTCTCCAGAAAGGGAAACCAGCCCTCCTCCCCCTTCAGTCCGCATTACCAACAGAACTGACAGCAGGGGCTATCGGGCCCTCACTCCAGCAACTCTTTCTAAACTCAGAACCAGCGTACAGTCCCGACTGCTTCTGGAACTTGCAGAACAGACAACCTCTTCGGCAGCAGTAACGCGGGTGTGTACTCCAATGCGACATGCTAACACACCCCGAAAATTCACAGATTGGCATCTGCATATCCACCAGAAGACAGCAATTATTGGAGATTCAAACATAAGCAAGCTCCCATCCTTCCGGACTGACCACATCCAGGTTGACAGCTTTCCTGGAGCCAGATGGCAACATGCTGAATTTCTTTTGAAGAATGCCACCTGTAGCATTCAACCAGAGAAAATTTTACTCTCTTTTGGCATCAATAACAGGTCACAGAGAGACAAAAAAGCCCCTGTTACAGAGATGACTAAAGCCCTCACTGTGGCCCAAGAGAGATTCCCGGATGCTACTATCCTGGTCCCTCTGATTAACTTTTCAACCTTTCTTTCACCTGAGGACCAAGCCATCCTGCTCCACCTCAATCAACATATTCAGGAACTGGAGGACTACATTCCTTCCCTGACTGACCTCTTTGAGACGGACAGAGACTACATCCACTGGACTGCAGACACCGCCCAGAGGATACTTAACCACTGGAGCACCTGGTTAAATTGACTCTTCCCCTAACCCTGTTACAGAGAGAAGGGGAAAGAGGGAGTTATTAATCTTTGCAATAACTTTCTGCTTTCTTCTGCACAGCTTTTCCTACTTGGCAGAAGACTCTCCTTCATCCCATCATAGTGTAACAATAAGAGTTTGATTCTTTGGGCCAGATACGACTTACAATAATATTATAGAAAAATTACATTAATTCTTCTCTTTAAGCATACGGGCACCAGTCAGCCTCAGCCTTTTACACCCAAATCTGACTGGATCCCTCCCTTGACCATTCTTCATCCTTAAATTTACACTCTAATGAATCAGGATCTCTCTTACTTTCAAAAAGGTTTTTAAATTAATTCATAACAAGCAAAATATTTGACTGTGCAGTTCTTTCTTTTGTCCAGCGGAGGGAGCCTCTGCACACTTGATTTCTGTTTTCACATAACCCAGCCCTAAAGGATCTCCTAACCATAATTTATCTCTTTTTTACAGCTCCAATCCCCATCAGCTTCACCTGATCTAGCCTAACCATAATTAACCAGTATCTTAAAACCTGGATTTAAAACAAAATCATATATCTTAATTACCATTTTTCTAAAAACTTTAATTAAATTAATTCTATGTTTATAAAACCCAGCCCTAAAGGTATTTTTTACTAACCATAACTTAGAAGATTTTTTATAAACAGAATCATATACCTGTCCCATTTGTTGGTGAACAAACTTTTTTCTTTCTTTCAATTTAGGGGTGGGGAAGTGGGAGTCCTGAGTGCAGGCAGAAGTGGCCTGTGCATCTGGGGGCTCCATACTCTCAGTGTGGATCCCTCAACTTCTTAACCCTAACCTAACCCGCCCGTGCCCTCTGTTCCTCTGCTCGGTCTCTTCTTCCTCCCCAATAATTGTTGTTCATTTCCATACAGAAAGATATGTGAAGCCACAGGTTTACAATACCTCATTGTTACTTATGTAAAGAGTGAACACATGTTTCAGGATGATCAGAAGATTCCATCAACAAGGATGGACTTTACCTGACTGCATTGGGGACCCCCTCAACAACAACACACACTGGCTGTCCTTATGGATCCTTCAAGGACACAGCTGGTGGATTTGATTTGATGACTTGCATTATGTTAATGTTCTATTGTTGAATTCTGCTTCTAAAGTGTTTTACAAAGTTATTATGTATGTTACACTCATCTGTAAACAACACAAGAATAAGTTAAACAGACTGAAACTGCAAGAACTAGTTCATTATAAGTCGAAATGCAAAATTATGAGGGCCCCTGAAGGCATCACTCCGAGTTCTCAAATTCCGACACTTCATGAATCACGTGAAGTACACTTTCTGCCCAGCAACAGCCCAGCAACAGCCCTTGATTGGCTCTGGCCAGTTAAAGGGCATTAAAGAGAAAAACTTTCCACTCTTACGAACACTTTAACTAAGTCTCATGCGGAGAAAGCAGACTCGGAGTGAACTCTCACTTGGTATTTTCATTTTTATTTAATTTCTTGTTCATTCAAGCCTAGCCTGAAGAAGACTGTTTTTTGTTCGAAACGTTGCAACTTAGGCTTGTTTGTATTTTATCTATTTTTGTATGTTTTTTGTCAAGTTTAAAGCTCCGATAATAAACCGAAATTCAATCGGTGAAGCGCGTGTTTTCCATCTTTTTTACCAACATCAGCCCCCCCACTGGCCGCTTTTGAAACAGGTGAGCGTGGCTATTTACCTTTTTTCACATTAAGCCACCTGTAGACATGTCGATGTGGCCGTATGAAGACGATTGGACACTTGTCCAATCCAGAAGAGGCAGAAGAAGAGACCGCGCCTTCGAGAGAGACAGGACCATCAACTCATGGACACCAGAGCGCTTTCCCAGTTATCCACGCAGGGGCAACCGCCGCTCCTACGCGGACGTTACCAGAGACGGCCCCCAGCGCATGGAACCGAACTTTTTCAGGGAGCAACAGGTGAGACGTGGCCGCGCACCGCAACTTTCATACAACTGGCAACATTACCCACGTGATGAGGATTTCCAGCGAGCGCGAAGACCCAGACTCACCGCCAGACCTCCCAGTCAGAATGGTCGTCATTTCCTCACATCTGGAAGACCACAAAATGCAACATTTATGCACAGAATACCATCAGATGACCCGCACTTCACTAACAAGGTGCATATCATCAACAGACTAATTAAAGCTGTTCATCACTTGAGCAATGTATCCAAGGAGGATTATCCTCCATCTTTGAACAGAATCCTCTACAATTTGGCTACCATGATAAAACCTGCTTCCCCCAATTCAAACACTCAGCTATTGATTGAGGGGAATGCCAAAAACTGGGCATATAATACCATCTCCATTCTCAGAGAACATCACCAGAAAAACATTGACTCTGAGATTAATAAACTTGCCCAGTTCTCCACACCAGATTGGAAAGGTCCATTTGAAATAGCCACATCTTGGGCTAGAAGAAGTCTGGGCAGACGACTGAGGCAGGAAACCCTGGACCGCAGCCAGGCGGTCATCATTGCTGGACTGACAGAACTAGTCCCTCCTCCTCCTCCTGCCCCCCCGGCCCCTCCTGCTGCTGTAACTACATCACAGGCAGCTCGGCAACCAACAGAACCAGAACAATTAATCGTGGAGCTGGATCCATCAACCTCTCCAGCAATTCAGCCCTGTTCTGCAAGGCAACGGAGCCCAGCTGCAGCACGTGAGTCTTCTCCACCTCAGACCACTGTGCACCAGATCATAACGACCGCACAGATCCACGCTCCACCTCCAACTGCGACCACTTCCAGAGTTTCAGTAGAAACTATGACTGATCCCACTGAATGGACTTGGTCTCCTATGTTTGATTTAACAGAGATGAGTGAAAATGAACCCTTGCCTCCCACTTCTCCCATTCTTCCTCTAACAGTCCCTCTCCCACAACGTACCATTCGACTACAAGGGAAATCATCAGAGGAAAATGTTGTCAGAGTTCTCAATATGCAGACAGCTGACATTGAACCTAGAGATGAAATGGGAACAGATTTCATACCTCCCTTCATCAGGGCTCCACAACCCACATATTTAGGCCCTGAACAGAGTGAAGTGTCTCCACACTCTCCAGAAAGGGAAACCAGCCCTCCTCCCCCTTCAGTCCGCATTACCAACAGAACTGACAGCAGGGGCTATCGGGCCCTCACTCCAGCAACTCTTTCTAAACTCAGAACCAGCGTACAGTCCCGACTGCTTCTGGAACTTGCAGAACAGACAACCTCTTCGGCAGCAGTAACGCGGGTGTGTACTCCAATGCGACATGCTAACACACCCCGAAAATTCACAGATTGGCATCTGCATATCCACCAGAAGACAGCAATTATTGGAGATTCAAACATAAGCAAGCTCCCATCCTTCCGGACTGACCACATCCAGGTTGACAGCTTTCCTGGAGCCAGATGGCAACATGCTGAATTTCTTTTGAAGAATGCCACCTGTAGCATTCAACCAGAGAAAATTTTACTCTCTTTTGGCATCAATAACAGGTCACAGAGAGACAAAAAAGCCCCTGTTACAGAGATGACTAAAGCCCTCACTGTGGCCCAAGAGAGATTCCCGGATGCTACTATCCTGGTCCCTCTGATTAACTTTTCAACCTTTCTTTCACCTGAGGACCAAGCCATCCTGCTCCACCTCAATCAACATATTCAGGAACTGGAGGACTACATTCCTTCCCTGACTGACCTCTTTGAGACGGACAGAGACTACATCCACTGGACTGCAGACACCGCCCAGAGGATACTTAACCACTGGAGCACCTGGTTAAATTGACTCTTCCCCTAACCCTGTTACAGAGAGAAGGGGAAAGAGGGAGTTATTAATCTTTGCAATAACTTTCTGCTTTCTTCTGCACAGCTTTTCCTACTTGGCAGAAGACTCTCCTTCATCCCATCATAGTGTAACAATAAGAGTTTGATTCTTTGGGCCAGATACGACTTACAATAATATTATAGAAAAATTACATTAATTCTTCTCTTTAAGCATACGGGCACCAGTCAGCCTCAGCCTTTTACACCCAAATCTGACTGGATCCCTCCCTTGACCATTCTTCATCCTTAAATTTACACTCTAATGAATCAGGATCTCTCTTACTTTCAAAAAGGTTTTTAAATTAATTCATAACAAGCAAAATATTTGACTGTGCAGTTCTTTCTTTTGTCCAGCGGAGGGAGCCTCTGCACACTTGATTTCTGTTTTCACATAACCCAGCCCTAAAGGATCTCCTAACCATAATTTATCTCTTTTTTACAGCTCCAATCCCCATCAGCTTCACCTGATCTAGCCTAACCATAATTAACCAGTATCTTAAAACCTGGATTTAAAACAAAATCATATATCTTAATTACCATTTTTCTAAAAACTTTAATTAAATTAATTCTATGTTTATAAAACCCAGCCCTAAAGGTATTTTTTACTAACCATAACTTAGAAGATTTTTTATAAACAGAATCATATACCTGTCCCATTTGTTGGTGAACAAACTTTTTTCTTTCTTTCAATTTAGGGGTGGGGAAGTGGGAGTCCTGAGTGCAGGCAGAAGTGGCCTGTGCATCTGGGGGCTCCATACTCTCAGTGTGGATCCCTCAACTTCTTAACCCTAACCTAACCCTAACCTAACCCTAACCCTAACCCTAACCCTAACCCTAACCCTAACCCTAAACCCTAACCCTAACCCTAACCCTAACCCTAACCCTAACCCTAACCTAACCCTAACCCTAACCCTAACCCTAACCCTAACCCTAACCCTAACCCTAAACCCTAACCCTAACCCTAACCCTAACCCTAACCCCTAACCCTAACCCTAACCCTAACCCCTAACCCTAACCCTAACCCTAACCCTAACCCTAACCCTAAACCCTAACCCTAACCCTAACCCTAACCCTAACCCTAAACCCTAACCCTAACCCTAACCCTAACCCTAACCTAACCCTAACCCTAACCCTAACCCTAACCCTAACCCTAACCCTAAACCCTAAACCCTAACCCTAACCCTAACCCTAACCCCTAACCCTAACCCTAACCCTAACCCTAACCCTAACCCTAACCCCTAACCCTAACCCTAACCCTAACCCTAACCCCTAACCCCTAACCCTAACCCTAACCCTAACCCTAACCCTAACCCCTAACCCTAACCCTAACCCTAACCCTAACCCTAACCCTAAACCCTAACCCTAACCCTAACCCTAACCCCTAACCCTAACCCTAACCCTAACCCTAACCCCTAACCCTAACCCTAACCCTAACCCTAACCCATTTCCAATCATTAAAATTAAAGTTACAGGTGAGACCCAATATGTCCGTTCCACATGTCAAAACCCAATTTCCCCGTCCAGTTCACTGTCAGAAAAGGGATGGGTTCTTTTTGTGTGGTTTCACTCAAAACGGAAGCTGAGGCAGGTCTAAATCTCACCAAAACACATCAAGTAATCACTAAACAGCCAGAATCTTTTTAATTGATCCATTTCCAATCACTAGAATTAAAGTTACAGGTGAGACCCAATATGTCCGTTCCACATGTCAAAACCCAATTTCCCCGTCCAGTCCCCTGTCAGAAAAGGGTCGAGTTTTTTGTGCGTGTTTTTATTCATAATGGAGAATGATTCAGATCTGACTCTATCCAAAATACATCAAGTAATCACTAAACAGCCAGAATCTTTTTAATTGATTCATTTCCCATCAGTAGAATTAAAGTTACAGGTGAGACCCAATATGTCCGTTCCACATGTCAAAACCCAATTTCCCCGTCCAGTTCACTGTCAGAAAAGGGTCGAGTTCTTTTTGTGTGGTTTCACCCATAACGGAAGCTGAGGCAGGTCTAAATCTCACCAAAACACATCAAGTAATCACTAAACAGCCAGAATCTTTTTAATTAAGCCATTTCCAATCAGTAGAATTAAAGTTATAGGTGAGACCCAACATGTACGTTCCACTTGTTAAAACCCGTTTTCCCCATCCACTTCACTGTCAGTAAAGGGTCGAGTTCTTTTTGTGTTTTCACTTAAATTCGAGAATGATTCAGATAAGTTGAGTGTGCATCCTCCCGACCCTGGTCACTAACGTCCATGTACGTATATACCAACGGCGCAGGCACGGGTCGGCCTTCGGCGCTTTCCCTAACCAGAAACAGAGTTTCAAGTAATGGCACCAACTAGTGGGAACAAAAGTTTTCAAAATCCTTCACTACAAACCATTACATATAGACTCAGAATGCTCTGAAACGTGCTCCTCAATCATTTTTGCAAGGAGGATTTCGGCCCAAAACACTTAGAGCAATTTTCGCCTAGCGTTTTTTTCCAAAAACGATTTTTGGCCTATAACTTTTGAACGGAAGGTTATAGAGACTTGGAACCAGCGTTCGTCAGACATAATTCGGCCCTTCTGAACACACTGCAGGTGTCCGTGAGTCTCTACGACTTTCCGTTCAAAAGTTACAGAAAAAATTCTCAAAAATTTTGAAGTATCTCCGGAACCGTAAGTCCGAGAGACTTGGGGACAACGCCAAATGGTTTTTTACCCCTTTGTCCACTGGGGTAGGACTTGTTATTTTCTCTCTACGACCTTCCATTCCCGAGTTAGCGGGGGTGGACAACGTCGCTTAAACCCCATATACCTAACCCAACCCTAACCCTAATCCATTTCCAATCACTAGAATTAAAGTTCCAAGTGAGACCCAACATGTCCGTTCCAGTTTTCAAAACCCGTTTTCTCCGTTCAGTCCCCTGTCAGAAAAGGGATGAATTCTTTTTGTGTTTTTTTACTCATAATGGAGAATGATTCAGATCTGAATCTCACCAAAACACATCAAGCAATCATTAAACAGCCAGAATCTTTTTAATTGATCCATTTCTAATCACTAGAATTAAAGTTACAGGTAAGACCCAATATGTCCGTTCCACATGTCAAAACCCAATTTCCCCGTCCAGTTCACTGTCAGAAAAGGGTCGAGTTTTTTGTGTGTGTTTTCACTCATAACGGACAATGATGAAGATCTGAATCTCACCAAAACACATTAAAAAGCCAGAATCTTTTGAAATTATCCAATTCTAATCATTAGAACTAAAGTTACAGGTGAGACCCAATATGTCCGTTTCACTTGTCAAAACCCGTTTTCTCCATCCAGTCCCCTGTCAGAAAAGAGATGAGTTCTTTTTGTGTTTTTTTACTCATAATGGAGAATGATTCAGATCTGAATCTCACCAAAACACATCAAGCAATCACTAAACAGCCAGAATCTTTTTAATTGATCCATTTCTAAACACTAGAATTAAAGTTACAGGTAAGACCCAACATGTCCGTTCCAGTTGTCAAAACCCGTTTTCTCCGTTCAGTCTCCTGTCAGAAAAGGGATGAGTTTTTTTTGTGTTTTTTTTCCTCATAATGGTAGCTGAGGCAGGTCTAAATCTCACCAAAACACATCAAGTAATCACTAAACAGCCAGAATCTTTTTAATTGATCCATTTCCAATCACTAGAATTAAAGTTACAGGTGAGACCCAATATGTCCGTTCCAGTTGTCAAAACCCGTTTTCTCCGTTCAGTCCCCTGTCAGAAAAGGGATGAGTTTTTTTTTTGTGTTTTTTTCCTCATAATGGTAGCTGAGGCAGGTCGAAATCTCACCAAAACACATCAAGTAATCACTAAACAGCCAGAATCTTTTTAATTGATCCATTTCCAATCACTAAAATTAAAGTTACAGGTGAGACCCAATATGTCCGTTCCAGTTGTCAAAACCCGTTTTCTCCGTTCAGTCCCCTGTCAGAAAAGGGATGAGTTTTTTTTGTGTTTTTTTCCTCATAATGGTAGCTGAGGCAGGTCTAAATCTCACCAAAACACATCAAGAAATCACTAAACAGCCAGAATCTTTTTAATTGATCCATTTCCAATCACTAGAATTAAAGTTACAGGTGAGACCCAATATGTCCGTTCCACATGTCAAAACCCAATTTCCCCGTCCAGTCCCCTGTCAGAAAAGGGTCGAGTTCTTTTTTTGTGGTTTCACTCATAACGGAAGCTGAGGCAGGTCTAAATCTCACCAAAACACATCAAGCAATCATTAAACAGCCAGAATCTTTTTAATTGATTCATTTCCCATCAGTAGAATTAAAGTTACAGGTGAGACCCAATATGTCCGTTCCAGTTGTCAAAACCCGTTTTCTCCGTTCAGTCCCCTGTCAGAAAAGGGATGAGTTTTTTTTGTGTTTTTTTTTCTCATCATGGTAGCTGAGGCAGGTCTAAATCTCACCAAAACACATCAAGTAATCACTAAACAGCCAGAACCTTTTTAATTGATCCATTTCCAATCACTAGAATTAAAGTTACAGGTGAGACCCAATATGTCCGTTCCAGTTGTCAAAACCCGTTTTCTCCGTTCAGTCCCCTGTCAGAAAAGGGATGAGTTTTTTTTTGTGTTTTTTTCCTCATAATGGTAGCTGAGGCAGGTCTAAATCTCACCAAAACACATCAAGTAATCACTAAACAGCCAGAATCTTTTTAATATATCCATTTCCAATCACTAAAATTAAAGTTACAGGTGAGACCCAATATGTCCGTTCCAGTTGTCAAAACCCGTTTTCTCCGTTCAGTCCCCTGTCAGAAAAGGGATGAGTTTTTTTTTGTGTTTTTTTTCTCATAATGGTAGCTGAGGCAGGTCTAAATCTCACCAAAACACATCAAGTAATCACTAAACAGCCAGAATCTTTTTAATTGATCCATTTCCAATCACTAGAATTAAAGTTACAGGTGAGACCCAATATGTCCGTTCCAGTTGTCAAAACCCGTTTTCTCCGTTCAGTCCCCTGTCAGAAAAGGGATGAGTTTTTTTTGGTGTTTTTTTCCTCATAATGGTAGCTGAGGCAGGTCGAAATCTCACCAAAACACATCAAGTAATCACTAAACAGCCAGAATCTTTTTAATATATCCATTTCCAATCACTAAAATTAAAGTTACAGGTGAGACCCAATATGTCCGTTCCAGTTGTCAAAACCCGTTTTCTCCGTTCAGTCCCCTGTCAGAAAAGGGATGAGTTCTTTTTGTGTGTTTTCACTCATACCGGAAGCTGAGGCAGGTCTAAATCTCACCAAAACACATCAAGTAATCACTAAACAGCCAGAATCTTTTTAATTGATCCATTTCCAATCACTAGAATTAAAGTTACAGGTGAGACCCAATATGTCCGTTCCAGTTGTCAAAACCCGTTTTCTCCGTTCAGTCCCCTGTCAGAAAAGGGATGAGTTTTTTTGTGTTTTTTTCCTCATAATGGTAGCTGAGGCAGGTCTAAATCTCACCAAAACACATCAAGTAATCACTAAACAGCCAGAATCTTTTTAATTGATCCATTTCCAATCACTAGAATTAAAGTTACAGGTGAGACCCAATATGTCCGTTCCAGTTGTCAAAACCCGTTTTCTCCGTTCAGTCCCCTGTCAGAAAAGGGATGAGTTTTTTTGTGTTTTTTTTTTCTCATAATGGTAGCTGAGGCAGGTCTAAATCTCACCAAAACACATCAAGTAATCACTAAACAGCCAGAATCTTTTTAATTGATCCATTTCCAATCACTAGAATTAAAGTTACAGGTGAGACCCAATATGTCCGTTCCAGTTGTCAAAACCCGTTTTCTCCGTTCAGTCCCCTGTCAGAAAAGGGATGAGTTTTTTTTTGTGTTTTTTTCCTCATAATGGTAGCTGAGGCAGGTCTAAATCTCACCAAAACACATCAAGTAATCACTAAACAGCCAGAATCTTTTTAATTGATCCATTTCCAATCACTAGAATTAAAGTTACAGGTGAGACCCAATATGTCCGTTCCACTTGTCAAAACCCGTTTTCTCCGTTCAGTCCCCTGTCAGAAAAGGGATGAGTTTTTTTTTTGTGTTTTTTCCTCATAATGGTAGCTGAGGCAGGTCGAAATCTCACCAAAACACATCAAGTAATCACTAAACAGCCAGAATCTTTTTAATTGATCCATTTCCAATCACTAAAATTAAAGTTACAGGTGAGACCCAATATGTCCGTTCCAGTTGTCAAAACCCGTTTTCTCCGTTCAGTCCCCTGTCAGAAAAGGGATGAGTTTTTTTTTGTGTTTTTTTCCTCATAATGGTAGCTGAGGCAGGTCTAAATCTCACCAAAACACATCAAGTAATCACTAAACAGCCAGAATCTTTTTAATTGATCCATTTCCAATCTCTAGAATTAAAGTTACAGGTGAGACCCAATATGTCCGTTCCACATGTCAAAACCCAATTTCCCCGTCCAGTTCACTGTCAGAAAGGGATGAGTTCATCTTGTGTTTTTTTACTCATAATGGAGAATGATTCAGATCTGATTCTCACCAAAACACATCAAGTAATCACTAAACAGCCAGAATCTTTTTAATTGATCCATTTCCAATCACTAGAATTAAAGTTACAGGTGAGACCCAATATGTCCGTTCCACATGTCAAAACCCAATTTCCCCGTCCAGTTCACTGTCAGAAAAGGGTCGAGTTCTTTTTTTGTGGTTTCACTCATAACGGAAGCTGAGGCAGGTCTAAATCTCACCAAAACACATCAAGTAATCACTAAACAGCCAGAATCTTTTTAATTGATCCATTTCCAATCACTAGAATTAAAGTTACAGGTAAGACCCAACATGTCCGTTCCAGTTCTCAAAACCCGTTTTCTCCGTCCAGTCCCCTGTCAGAAAAGGGTCGAGTTTTTTGTGTGTGTTTTCACTCATAACGGAGAATGATTCAGATCTGACTCTATCCAAAATACATCAAGTAATCACTAAACAGCCAGAATCTTTTTAATTGATCCATTTCCCATCAGTAGAATTAAAGTTACAGGTGAGACCCAATATGTCCGTTCCACTTGTCAAAACCCAATTTCCCCGTCCAGTCCCCTGTCAGAAAAGGGTCGAGTTTTTTGTGTGTGTTTTCACTCATAACGGAGAATGATTCAGATCTGACTCTATCCAAAATACATCAAGTAATCACTAAACAGCCAGAATCTTTTTAATTGATCCATTTCCAATCATTAAAATTAAAGTTACAGGTGAGACCCAATATGTCCGTTCCACATGTCAAAACCCAATTTCCCCGTCCAGTTACTGTCAGAAAAGGGATGGGTTCTTTTTGTGTGGTTTCACTCAAAACGGAAGCTGAGGCAGGTCTAAATCTCACCAAAACACATCAAGTAATCACTAAACAGCCAGAATCTTTTTAATTGATCCATTTCCAATCACTAGAATTAAAGTTACAGGTGAGACCCAATATGTCCGTTCCACATGTCAAAACCCAATTTCCCCGTCCAGTTACTGTCAGAAAAGGGTCGAGTTCTTTTTGTGTGGTTTCACTCATAACGGAAGCTGAGGCAGGTCTAAATCTCACCAAAACACATCAAGTAATCACTAAACAGCCAGAATCTTTTTAATTAAGCCATTTCCAATCAGTAGAATTAAAGTTATAGGTGAGACCCAACATGTACGTTCCACTTGTTAAAACCCGTTTTCCCCATCCACTTCACTGTCAGTAAAGGGTCGAGTTCTTTTTGTGTTTTCACTTAAATTCGAGAATGATTCAGATAAGTTGAGTGTGCATCCTCCCGACCCTGGTCACTAACGTCCATGTACGTATATACCAACGGCGCAGGCACGGGTCGGCCTTCGGCGCTTTCCCTAACCAGAAACAGAGTTTCAAGTAATGGCACCAACTAGTGGGAACAAAAGTTTTCAAAATCCTTCACTACAAACCATTACATATAGACTCAGAATGCTCTGAAACGTGCTCCTCAATCATTTTTGCAAGGAGGATTTCGGCCCAAAACACTTAGAGCAATTTTCGCCTAGCGTTTTTTCCAAAAACGATTTTTGGCCTATAACTTTTGAACGGAAGGTTATAGAGACTTGGAACCAGCGTTCGTCAGACATAATTCGGCCCTTCTGAACACACTGCAGGTGTCCGTGAGTCTCTACGACTTTCCGTTCAAAAGTTACAGAAAAAATTCTCAAAAATTTTGAAGTATCTCCGGAACCGTAAGTCCGAGAGACTTGGGGACAACGCCAAATGGTTTTTTACCCCTTTGTCCACTGGGGTAGGACTTGTTATTTTCTCTCTACGACCTTCCATTCCCGAGTTAGCGGGGGTGGACAACGTCGCTTAAACCCCATATACCTAACCCTAACCCTAACCCTAACCCTAACCCTAACCCTAACCCTAACCCCTAACCCTAACCCTAACCCTAACCCTAACCCTAACCCTAACCCTAACCCTAACCCTAACCCTAACTCTATACTCCACCCCAGTTATATCAAAGATACCTACCACTTTCTGGAAATCATCTGGCCCATGGAAGTCCCCAAAACATCCTTTCTTTTCACAATGGATGTGGATAGTCTTTACACAAACATTGATACCAATAGAGGTCTACGCACACTAGAACACATATTCAAAACACATCACGATCCATCCCGACCTGATAAAGAATTACTCCAACTACTTGAAATATGTTTAAAAATAATGATTTTACCTTCAACAACCAACAATATTTACAAATCTTGGGAACAGCCATGGGACAGAGGTTCGCCCCCTCTTACGCCAACCTTTACATGAGTGAGTGGGAACGAGAGGCCCTCGCCAAGTGTCCACACAAACCCTCCTCTATCTCCGTTTCCTTGATGATATTTTCGGTATTTGGCCCCACTCATCTTCTCAGTTTACAGATTTTATCAATATACTCAATAATCATCACCCATCCATAACAGTTAAACACACCATGGACTCCCAGGAAATCAATTTCCTAGATACGACTGTTTATTTTAAACCCATTAGTAATACTCACAACGCTTTACAGACTAAGGTTTTCTTTAAACCAACGGACACACATGCACTACTACATAAATCCAGTTACCATCCTAAACACACTTTTAAAGGTATAATAAAATCACAACTTGTCCGTTTCTCTCGTATTTGTTCAGACCCCACAGATTTTCATACTGCCACTCAAATTCTTTTTAATACCCTACGAACTAGGGGCTATTCCAAACGTTTTTTATGCACTATAAAAAATACCACTCTGTCCCTACTCGCTCCCACTCACTCACCTGCCATGATTTCTTGCTCTTCCCAAACCTCATCTCAACAAAACATAACCAGAACCTCCAATTTCCCTTACCCTAAACAAAGTTCCCACCCTCAATTTATCCTCCCCACAACTCCTCAGAATCCTCCCACTGGGCAACAAAACTCACAGACCACCATTAATACTGGAACCTCTTTCCAGACACCACAACAATTAATCCCATTTATTTCCAACTTTTCACACAGAATTCAGGGCCTTCATCGTACCATTAAAAGCAATTTCAATAATATGCGTAATTCTTATCCGGTTTTCAGCCATTACCGCATAGTTTCAGCTTATCGAAAACACAAGAGCCTTTGTTCACTTCTCGTCAGATCTCAATACCAAACCAATACGTCCAATACCTCGATCTTACACATTGAACATTTCAAATCCATAAAAATAATACAAAATAATTTTACCAGAACAACCTATCCTATATTTGGCTCTATGTCTTTTACTACAACTAACATTGTCTATATCATAACCTGTAATCTCTGTAAAAAACAGTATGTTGGGGAAACCAGATACTCCATCCACATCCGTTTATCCCAACACCTCTATAACATTGGGGCAGGTCGACTAACCACATACCTGGTACAGCACTTTCAGACTCACCCACCTAAGAACCTTCAAATTTCTGCCTTAGAAAACAACGACCATTGGACCCTTGCACAAAGAAAAAGAACAGAAAAGAAATGGATTCTCAGGCTCAAAACCATGGTACCCCACGGATTGAATGAAGATTAGTACAAAAAGAGAAGTTATTTTTATATGATGTTAAATCCTCATTCAAATTAGCTCTGTTATTACCAAACTGTTACATCATGCGGGAACCCCAGGTTCAAACCTCAGGCCAGCCAGCCCCCCCCCCCTCCCCTCCCCTTTTTTTTTTTTTTTTTTTTTTTTTTTTAAATCACTAACCCCTAATCATGAACTTAAGAGTGATTTTCCTACTCACCCCTTTAACGCTACTAACCTATTAAAAAGATCAAAAAGATTCTAACCTCTGTAAATATAATTTTTAAATATTAAAAGCCTTTTTAGCACTCACCCCTAACCATGAACTTAAGAGTGATTTTTCCTACTCACCCTTTTTAACCCCTTTTTTTATAACCTTTGTCAATACATTTTTAATTAAATATCAACCCCTCCCTCCCCCCCCCCCTTTTTTTTTTTTTTTTTTTTTTTTTTTTTTTTACTCTCACTGGAAACATACATAGCCATAGTTAACAACACTGGTAGCCTACTTTGGCACACCTCATACAGCTTAGACTACCCCATGAGAAACCAAGGTTCAATCCCAAGTTACAACTTTTATAAGAAAATGCCAAAAAAAGAGGAACCTCCTATTTTTATCCTCCAGTTTTTAATTTTTATACTAACAATTATTACTAACCTTTTGGAAATGTATTTAAAGCACTTAAGTTTTAATTTTTAAGCTATTTTATTATGATGTTGTGGCACTTAATTAGCCTTCTTCTCTTTTAATATATTCTTTTAATGTTATTTTAGCACTTCACAAATGTTATGCATGTCCCCCTCCCCAATTTATAGGTTCCTCTCTCAGCACTTTAATATTCAATGCTATTGATCATATTTTTATCCACAACATTCAGGCTCATCAGTTAAAAACAAGGACTATCATGCAGAGAACTAGGATTCAAATTCAGACCAGAACTCCTTTCTTTGAAATGAACTTTTTCTTCCTTTTTTTTTTTTTTTTTTTTTTTTTTTTTTTTTTTTTTTTCCATCTTTCCCCTTCTTGTACAGTATGGTAGGCCAGTGCACAGGAAGGCCAATCACAGCCCCCAACCCCACCCTAACTCCTAACCCTAACCCTAACCCTGACCCTGACCCTGACCCTGACCCTAAACCCTGACCCTAAACCCTGACCCTGACCCTGACCCTAAACCCTAACCCTAACCCACAACAGATATAGGGATATTTTGTTAGTACTTACCTCGCCTGAATTTCAATTTGAGTGTGCCTCCTCCCGACCCCGGTCACTAACGTCCATGTACGTATACACCAACGGCGCGAGCACGGGTCGGCCTTCGGCGCTTTCCCTAACCAGAACCAGAATTTCAAGTAATTGCACCAACTAGTGGGAACAAAAGTTTTCAAAATCCTTCACTACAAACCATTACCAATAGACTCAAAATGCTCTGAAACATGCCCCTAAATCGTTTTTGCTAGGAGGATTTCGGCCCAAAACACTTAAAGCAATTTTCGCCTAGCATTTTTTCAAAAAACGTTTTTTGGCCTATAACTTTTGAACGGAAGGTCCTAGAGACTTGTAAACAACGTTCGTCAGACATATATCGGCCCTTCTGAACACACTGGAGTTGTCCCTGAGTCTCTACGACTTTCCGTTCAAAAGTTACAGAAAAAATTCTCCAAAAATTTGAAGTATCTCCGGAACCGTAAGTCCTAGAGACTTGGGGACAACGCCAAACGGTTTTTTACCCCTTTGTCCACTGGGGTAGGACTTGTTATTTTTGTTATTACCTCAAAACAGCAAGAATAAAGACCAAAATTACAAAATTGACCTTTTTGGGGCTTTCTAGGCTCAGAACCTGATCTTTGCTAACAACATTGCATGAAAAGCAAACTTTTTCACATTTCATGAACATTTTGTGTTACTCATGAAAAATCAAGTTTTGACCCCAAAAAGTAAGAATAAAGACCAAAATTACAAAATTGAGCTTTTTGGGGCTTTTTGGGCTCAAAACCTGATTTCTGCTGACAACATTGCATGAAAAGCAAACCTTTTCACGTTTTATGTACATTTTTTGTTTCTTGAAAAATCAAGTTTTGACATGCAAACAGTAAGAATAAAGACCAAAATTAAAACATTTATTTTTTTGGGACTTTTTAGGCTCAGAACCTCATTTTTGCTTACAACATTGCATGAAAAGCAAACTTTTTTAATTTTCATGAACATTCAGTGTATCTCATGAAAAATCAAGTTTTGACATCCAAACAGTAAGAATAAAGACCAAAATTACAAAATCAAGCTTTTTAGGGCTTTTTGGGCTCAAAACCTGATTTTTGCTGAACAACATTGCACTAAAAGCAAACCTTTTCATGTTTCATGTACATTTTTTGTTTCTTGAAAAATCAAGTTTTGACATGCAAACAGTAAGAATAAAGACCAAAATTAAAACATTTAGCTTTTTGGGACTTTTTAGGCTCAGAACCTGATCTTTGCTAACAACATTGCATGAAAAGCAAAGCCTTTCACTTTCCATGTACATTTATTGTCACTCATGAAAAATCAAGTTTTGACATCCAAACAGTAAGAATAAAGACTAAAATTACAAAATTGAGCTATTTGTGGCTATATAGTCTCAGAACCTGATTTTTGCCAACAACATTGCATGAAAAGCAAAGTTTTTCACTGTTCATAAACATTCAGTGTACCGCGTAAAAAATAAAGTTTTGACCTCCAAACAGTAAGAATAAAGACTAAAATTACAAAATTGAGCTTTTTGGGGCTTTCTAGGCTCAGAACCTGATCTTTGCTAAGAACATTGCATGAAAAACAAACCTTTACACGTTTCATGTACATTTATTGTCACTCATGAAAAATCAAGTTTTGACATGCAAACAGTAAGAATAAAGACCAAAATTAAAACATTTATTTTTTTGGGACTTTTTAGGCTCAGAACCTCATTTTTGCTTACAACATTGCATGAAAAGCAAACTTTTTTAATTTTCATGAACATTCAGTGTATCTCATGAAAAATCAAGTTTTGACATCCAAACAGTAAGAATAAAGACCAAAATTACAAAATTAAGCTTTTTAGGGCTTTTTGGGCTCAAAACCTGATTTTTGCTGACAACATTGCATGAAAAGCAAACCTTTTCACGTTTCATGTACATTTTTTGTTTCTTGAAAAATCAAGTTTTGACATGCAAACAGTAAGAATAAAGACCAAAATTAAAACATTTAGCTTTTTGGGACTTTTTAGGCTCAGAACCTGATTTTTGCTAACAACATTGCATGAAAAGCAAACTTTTTTAAATTTCATGAACATTCAGTGTATCTCATGAAAAATCAAGTTTTGACATCAAAACAGTAAGAATAAAGACTAAAATTACAAAATTAAGCTTTTTGTGGCTATATAGTCTCAGACCCTGATTTTTGCCAACAACAGTGCATGAAAAGCAAACCTTTTCACTGTTCATAAACATTCAGTGTACCGCATAAAATAAAGTTTTGACCTCCAAACAGTAAGAATAAAGACTAAAATTACAAAATTGAGCTTTTTGGGGCTTTCTAGGCTCACAACCTGATCTTTGCTAACAACATTGCATGAAAAGCAAACCTTTTCACTTTTCATGAACATTTTGTGTTACTCATGAAAAATCAAGTATTGACATCCAAACAGTAAAAATAAAGACTAAAATTACAAAATTGAGCTTTTTGGGGCTTTCTAGGCTCAGAACCTGATCTTTGCTAAGAACATTGCATGAAAAACAAACCTTTACACGTTTCATGTACATTTATTGTCACTCATGAAAAATCAAGTTTTGACATGCAAACAGTAAGAATAAAGACCAAAATTAAAACATTTAGCTTTTTGGGACTTTTTAGGCTCAGAACCTGATTTTTGCTAACAACATTGCATGAAAAGCAAACTTTTTTAAATTTCATGAACATTCAGTGTATCTCATGAAAAATCAAGTTTTGACATCCAAACAGTAAGAATATTGACTGAAATTACAAAATTGAGCTTTTTGTGGCTATATAGTCTCAGAACCAGATTTTTGCCAACAACAGTGCATGAAAAGCAAACCTTTTCACTGTTCATAAACATTCAGTGTACCGCATAAAATAAAGTTTTGACCTCCAAACAGTAAGAATAAAGACTAAAATTACAAAATTAAGCTTTTTGTGGCTATATAGTCTCAGAACCTGATTTTTGCTAACAACATTGCATGAAAAGCAAACTTTTTTAATTTTCATGAACATTCAGTGTATCTCATGAAAAATCAAGTTTTAACATCCAAACAGTAAGAAAAAAAAATAAAATTACAAAATTGAGCTTTTTGGGGCTTTCTAGGCTCAGAACCTGATCTTTGCTAAGAACATTGCATGAAAAACAAACCTTTACACGTTTCATGTACATTTTTTGTTTCTTGAAAAATCAAGTTTTGACATGCAAACAGTAAGAAAAAAGACCAAAATTACAAAATTAAGCTTTTTAGGGCTTTTTGGGCTCAAAACCTAATTTTTGCTGACAACATTGCATGAAAAACAAACCTTTACACATTTCATGTACATTTATTGTCACTCATGAAAAATCAAGTTTTGACATGCAAACAGTAAGAATAAAGACCAAAATTAAAACATTTAGCTTTTTGGGACTTTTTAGGCTCAGAACCTAATTTTATCTAACAACATTGCATGAAAAGCAAACTTTTTTAAATGTCATGAACATTCAGTGGATCTCATGAAAAATCAAGTTTTGACATCCAAACAGTAAGAATAAAGACTAAAATTACAAAATTAAGCTTTTTGTGGCTATATAGTCTCAGAACCTGATTTTTGCTAACAACATTGCATGAAAAGCAAACTTTTTCACTTTTCATGAACATTCATTGTATTTCATGAAAAATCAAGTTTTAACAACCAAAAGTAAGAATAAAGACCAAAACTACAAAATTAATCTTTTTAAGGGCTTTCTGGGCTCAAAACCTGATTTTTACTAGCAACACTGCATGAACAGCAAACCTTTTCACTGTTCATAAACATTCAGTGTACCACGTAAAAAATAAAGTTTTGACATCCAAACAGTAAGAATTTAGACCAAAAATTACAAAACTGAGCTTTTTTTTTTGACTTTTTAGGCTCAGAACCTGATTTTTGCCAACAACATTGCATGAAAAGCCATTCTTTTCACTTTTCATGAACATTCATTGTATCTCATGAAAAATCAAGTTTTAACAACCAAAAAGTAAGAATAAAGACCAAAATTACCAAATTGAGCTTTTTGGGACTTTTTAGGCTCAGAACCTTTTTTTGCTAACAACATTGCATGAAAAGCAAACTTTTTCACTTTTCATGAACATTCATTGTATCTCATGAAAAATCAAGTTTTAACATCCAAACAGTAAGAATAAAGACTAAAATTCCAAAATTGAGCTTTTTGGGCTTTCTAGGCTCAGAACCTGATTTTGCTAACAACATTGCATGAAAAGCAAACTTTTCACTGTTCATAAACATTCAGTGTACCACGTAAAAAATAAAGTTTTGACCTCCAAACAGTAAGAATAAAGACCAAAAATTACAAAACTGAGCTTTTTTTTGACTTTTTAGGCTCAGAACCTGATTTTTGCTAACAACATTGCATGAAAAGCAATTCTTTTCACTTTTCATGAACATTCATTGTATCTCATGAAAAATCAAGTTTTAACAACCAAAAAGTAAGAATAAAGACCAAAACTACAAAATTAATCTTTTTAAGGGCTTTTTGGGCTCAAAACCTGATTTCTACTAGCAACATTGCATGAACAGCAAACCTTTTCACTGTTCATAAACATTCAGTGTACCACGTAAAAAATAAAGTTTTGACATCCAAACAGTAAGAATAAAGACCAAAATTACAAAACTGAGCTTTTTTTGACTTTTTAGGCTCAGAACCTGATTTTTGCTAACAACATTGCATGAAAAGCAATTCTTTTCACTTTTCATGAACATTCATTGTATCTCATGAAAAATCAAGTTTTAACAACCAAAAAGTAAGAATAAAGACCAAAATTACCAAATTGAGCTTTTTGGGACTTTTTAGGCTCAGAACCCTTTTTTTGCTAACAACATTGCATGAAAAGCAAACTTTTTCACTTTTCATGAACATTCATTGTATCTCATGAAAAATCAAGTTTTAACAACCAAAAAGTAAGAATAAAGACCAAAATTACAAAATTAAGCTTTTTTGGGCTTTTTGGGCTCAAAACCTGATTTCTACTAGCAACATTGCATGAACAGCAAACCTTTTCACTGTTCATAAACATTCATTGTACCACGTAAAAAATAAAGTTTTGACCTCCAAACAGTAAGAATAAAGACCAAAAATTACAAAACTGAGCTTTTTTTGACTTTTTAGGCTCAGAACCTAATTTTTGCTAACAACATTGCATGAAAAGCAATTCTTTTCACTTTTCATGAACATTCATTGTATCTCATGAAAAATCAAGTTTTAACATCCAAAAAGTAAGAATAAAGACCAAAATTACAAAATTAAGCTTTTTTGGGCTTTTGGGCTCAAAACCTGATTTCTACTAGCAACATTGCATGAACAGCAAACCTTTTCACTGTTCATAAACATTCATGTACCACGTAAAAAATAAAGTTTTGACCTTCAAACAGGTAAGAATAAAGACCAAAAATTACAAAACTGGGCTTTTTTTGACTTTTTAGGCTCAGAACCTATTTTTGCTAACAACATTGCATGAAAAGTACTTTTTCACTTTTCATGAACATTCATTGTATCTCATGAAAAATCAAGTTTTAACAACCAAAAAGTAAGAATAAAGACCAAAATTACCAAATTGAGCTTTTTGGGACTTTTTAGACTCAGAACCT
>BNCR01000570.1:0-21767 GCA_014656515.1 Oryzias celebensis
TGACATGTGAATGGCGCCATAGAAGACAGGAGCCCTGGTGCTTTTTGATCGGCACACAAGTTGGAAAACAGAAAGTCAATTTGTAAATAATGGTTGAGTCATGAATAAATGTGGCATTGGAGACTGAATTGTTGAACATGGCCCACGGTTTTGTCCTGGCAGTACTGAGCAAAGTGTACAATTGGTGGAAAGTTTCAAGAAGACTCTGGGGGTTGAAAGTAGTTACCATGCAAATGAAAGTTCTTTTTCATTTTGGTGAAAAAAGCCTCTGTATGTTTTCTTAATGCATCGGTTTCAAGAATACTTGCAAATGATAAGAGGGATAAAGTAGATAGCCAAACTCCCCGTCAGGGAATCGAACCCCGGTCTTCCGCGTGACAGGCAGAGATACTGTCCACTATACTAACGAGGATGTGGCAGAGAGCACCAAACACATCGAATATGGGTATCTGACTTGGGAGGATGCTCACTTTGCTTCCTTACAAAGTGAATGCTTAAGAAGACTGATTGAAATGCAATTTCTCACAAAGAGTATTTTAGTCAAAGAATTCTGAGAAAATAACGTGTTTTTTTTCCAGTGAGCTTTTTTTTTTGAAAGGAGATTTTGGCATCTTGTGGTCACTGTGGCATAAAAGGCTAGCGCATTCGGTTGTTAACCCAAATGATCAGAGGGATAAAGTAGATAGCCAGAATCCCCTTCAGGAAATCGATCCCCAGTTTTTCACGTGACAAGCGGAGATACTGTCCACTATACTAACTGAGGATGTGCAGAGAGCACCAAACACATAGAAATTTGGGTATCTGATTCGGGAGGATGCTCACTTTGCCTCCTGACAAAAATGAATGATGACTGAGCTGCTGTCATCTGGGAACCCCAGCAGGTAAACTGGAGGGATCTCAGTGGCCAAATTATCTGGAACATTTTCTGTGATCTGCAAATTGTTTGGTGTTTAAAAATAGGATCTGGAGACAGAAAAAGAAGCAGGGAGACAGATTATAAATAATACTTTGTGATTTGAGGGCTCATTGTGGTTTAAACGGTACGGCGGAAGCTGCTGCAACACGGTTACTGGCAAGACAACAGTTATAAAGGTACGCTGATAAGTGTTTGACAGATAGATTGTCGGTAAATGAGAAGCAATGTATATCACTTAAAAAGTTTCTTTTAATGAGCCTGCATTCATTTCAAATGAGTTGCTGTTGTTCTCAATTGTTGTGTCAAGAAGGGTCGTGACAGTAGATTTTTTGTTTATGCTGGTACTATAACAAATTATGTCAACATAAATCTTTTTAAAAGCAGTAAATGCAGATTTGGGGTGTGATGATTAATCAATTAATTGATTTATCCAACTGGACGGATCTGTCTGAGGCAAGTTTTTAATTAAATGAAATCGAGCTTTACCATTATAAAATCATTTCAAAATGAAATAAATTGATGATAATCAATACTGGAGAAAAAAATCATTTGGATTGAGGCACAGTAGGTTTTTTGTTTGACAGTAGATAAACACACGTGATGGAGCAAAAAAACGATCAACCATCATTACAGTCCAATGTGTGGAAACACTTTAAAGTTAGCAAAAAACATGGGACCACACAGTGTTGGTAGAATGTTCTAAAATATGATCTCTTTGTATTATTTTGATGTGGAAAAAACAACAGTGGGCTGAACTTTACCAAACTAAAGTGTGAATGGATTTGACATGAATTCTTCTTTACTTTTGTGTTTGTACATTTCATTTACACTCAATTATCTTGCAAGAAATGCAAAGAATCTGGAAATCTCCTGAGTCACATTGATTGAAGTTTTGGCTTGAGATGTCCTGGATCAGTTTTAGGTCAGTGAATCAGATCCCATCAGATTGTTCATAATGAACACGTTTCAACTATGAATTGGATCAGCAACCATAAATTATGATGTGAATCAAATCGTTAGAATGAATCATTACAACACTAATGCAGATTAAATGCAGTTGAGAATAAATCTTGACTGTAAATAAAAAGGTAAACGGGGCTTTGTGGAAAAAAAAATAATTTAACTGATTATTGAACTTGATAAATACAGTAAACGCTCCTCCTTCTTCTCATTCTCTTCTTCTCCTCTGCTAAGAAAGACAGGTTGGACAGTTTAAGGTCTCATACTTTGAGTGGAAGATTTGCATCTGTTATTCATAGAAAATATTTTACTGTTTCAAACTTACCCAAGTGGACTGAAGTTGATGTCTTGCTGTTTACTGTTTAAGAAGCACAAGATTCTGAGGATTCACTGTGAACAGCTGCAGGTCCTGAAAAGAGAAGAAACCAATTCAATATATAAGATTTCAAACTTTGGATATAGTTTTGATTTTCCTTTGTGTTTTCCTTTTCAAAGTCCCAAAACTCAAAGTACTCTAATTCCTAAGCTTTTACTCTTCCCTTTCTCTCTCTGCATCCCTTCCTTCTCTCCCTCTGTGTGCAGTCTTCACCAGCACTCTGTAAGTTAACAGCACCGATGGTGGTTGTTGTTAACTCAGGCCAAAACCCATCAGGAATGAAAGTTTTATTTGTGATTTAAATTTGGCTTTGATTTAACCTCTTAACTGCCTGCTCAACCAAAAGGTAGAAAACATTCAAAAAGAACATTTTATTAAAAACATTGTGTGTTTTAGTCCACCAAGGCAATAAGCAGCAGAATTTGTTTTTCTATTATTGAAAGGTGTTTTCCACCGTTATTACCCTGGAGTGTCGGCCAGAACACCACTTCACGGCCAGGAAGATATCCGCAGATCCTACAGCAGGTTAATTGAGTCGGGGTGGAGGCTATGTGGAGGTAATGAGGAGGTGGAGGTGGCTCTTTCACTGCTTATAATAAATAAAGATGCACAACGTTGGAGAGACAGAAGAATAAACTCCAGAACAAAGGTGGATATGGGTGTGGTTTCTGTAAATAACAGAAGGAACAAAGACTAAATATACTTATACATTCATACATGCAAGACAATACAGGCTGAGCTTTAAGCTGGAACTGAAAGGGTTACTACTAAGTGTTGAACGCTTTTGTAAATATTTGCACTCTTACTCTTCCCATGAATCATTGCTCTATCTGGATTTGTCCATGTTTGATGACATCACAAGCGTTTGAGCTTTTGCCTGGATGGAGACGTACCTGTTCCGTGTCCAATAAATATGCCTGGAGGAGGCTGAAGTTTATCCTGCTCCGATTCTTCCTTGCCTTAACAGTTACATATACACGTAAATATGGTTATGACCTATGTATGTGAATCACATTAATAATAATTATTAACAAAAACACACGTCTGTATATCCACACCGGGAAACCATTAGCTCAACTCAGTAGGAAGACTACAGGCTGAGAAGCTACTAGCAAACATAAACACAACTTAAAGAGTTAATCCATTTTCAGTGGAAACATAAATTATCCAGAGGGCGAGCGTGGCCTGTTTCCATCGTTATTTGCTCATATTTAAACAAGGCTTCATGTACCATCTACATCCGTATGTCAATTCATCTGCAACAGATGCACATCCAAAAACTTTGAAACAAATTTACTTTTAAAAGGAAGCATTTCCTCTGGAACAGGATGTTTTCGGATTAAATAAGTAACTTCAGCAGCTATGACAAGCATGGTGTCGCTGTGGGCACCGACTAAACCGGCCAGCATGAACATTCCTGCACTGCCCTCATGTGTTAAAGTGCGTTCAAGGCTAAATGCTGTTGTTGGTTGCACAAATCTAAAGTTAAGTTAAAGTTAGTTTGAAAAAATGCTAAAAGCATTTTAGTCTTGAATCCTAAAACAACAAAAATGTTTTTTAAACCTGAGTTTCACTCAGCTCTGCTGCAGCAGCTTTAATTAGTGAACACACCTGATGCAGGTAAGCAGAGTGGGGCACACATGATTCTAGCTCATGTCCTGATTCCTGCTTCCTCCTTACAATCCCAGAGCGCGTTCTAAATGTACTCATTCTGAAGTTGAAATGATTTTGTGCATTACGTGCTGCTTTGTCAAAATGTCAGTCTGCTTTTTGATTTATTTTTTTTGCAAATTGCAAACAAGGTTGTGTGTTATTATAAATACGCTAATGAAGCAAACATGTACCGTGTTGGACTGTGGTTTTTTACGAGTTCCTAACACAGTTGGGAGTTAGCATAGTTACAATAACACTTGTTTTAGGGGTGTCAGCCTGTTTTTGTGTTTGTTTTTACATGTTGCAAACAGGGTTGGCAGTTGCAGGTATTGTGAATACTCTATGCAACTGACGTGTAGCGCAGGCGTATCCAACCCTGTTCGGCGTGAGCAACTGCCCTGCTTGTTTTGCAGCTGATCCTGCTTTAAGAATTCTTGATTAGCTGGATTGAGTGAACCCAGTTTCTGATTGACGGGACACATCTGATTCAGGTGATCAGTAATAACTGGAGCAGGAATAGCTGCTCAACAAGCAGGGCAGTAACTTACGAGACCCTGGTGAAGAGTGTCACAAACAAGTTCTAGAGTTACTGTGAACACAGTTAATAAAGCCTGACAGCCAGACTTCCATCTGACAGTTTTGTCTCACTTTATGTGCCTTACAGTTTGATGTGTCTTATATTTGTCTAAAGTTACAAAATAAACCATTCGTTGATGGTGAGCCTTCCAATCCAGTGCACCTTATAGTGAGGAAAATATGGTAAAAGCTTCCTTAGTTTCATTTGGATTCTGTTTACATGACTGTCACATATAAAATAGTACTTTCTGACTAAAACCTCAAACTAAGAACAAAGAATATCACATTGCAGAGATGGTGCATGAGATGGTCGTCTAAACATTCTGCTGCTTCAGTTTCTTCTCACTGATAAGCTGAGAGCGATTCATTAACCCAGTGAGTTTGTCTCCACTGTTACCTTGCTCTGTTTCTTAAGAGCGAGAGCCTTCACTGCATCAAACAAATGAGCGTCTTTAGGGGAGGCGTCTGTGAACACGAAGATTTCTGACAGAGGAGGACTGTGGGTCAGCGCCAGCTACGGGTAAAAAGAACTCATCGGCCCATCCATCACACGCCACCCATCGTGGCCGTGCTCTGACATCCGAGCAGATGCTTTGTATTGCATTACGTTTTTTTTTTTGTTTTTTTTTGCAAATGATAAGAACACATCTGTAGGTTCACTGTTTGCAGAATCGTCAGGAAAGTTTGCCTCGTGTTCAAGCGCTTTTCCCCATTCTCGTTGTTGTTCCTGGGGCCCTCAGATTTATTAAAGAGGAGTTTTACAAGATTGCAGGTTAGTGGCTGCAGGCCCGGCCCTGAGCTGGGCCCTGAGCCGGGCCCTGAGCCGGGCCCTGTGTGAAAAAACATAACTCATGCAGTTACTGAGATTACTCTTTAAATTATTGACAGATCAAAAACTATTCCTTACTTGAAAAGTGACAAAATAACATCATTTCTGAGATCATTTAGTGATTCTACTGAATTGAAATGATGAACATGTAAACGTACGGATTAACTCTGGCAGCTATTTTCTCCCACGCCAACTCTCTCTCTTTTGCCGCTGCAGCTGTGTTGCTCTTTTTGCAGAAAATGTGCTTGCAGTCGACATTTGCTTGTAGGAGCACATCAATTTCTGTTGGCCTGAAGTCTGAAGCCCTATTGGTGTTTGGCCCCGTTGCCATGGTGAATCGTCATGTCTTTGCTCCATTGTTCAGGGCTTTTTTTGGTCGCGACGCTCGTACCTGACTCTGAGTTCAACTACTCCGAGTTGATTGAGCCCTGAACTCTGAACTCTGAACTCTGAACTCTGAACTCTTTTCAGCTGTTCTGAAGTTTTTCCACTCTGAGGGAAAGTTTGAACTCTGACTTTAAGGTCATAATTGACACTCACCCCAACATGCACTGACACTCACCTAAACCTCCACACATCTTCAATCTAGTTAAAAAAACAAACAAACTGATTTTAAAGTGAGGTCATTTTCCAAAATGTCACTGCTCCTCCCAACATTTGTTTCTACTGCTCCAAACTTTTTTAATATTAGAAACAATAGAAGGGAGTTTTTGTGTTTGGGTGGCAGTAAGAAAGGAATAAAAGAAAAAGCACAGTATTAGAGCGTTTATCAGGGGAACACCATCAGCTCTTTCATCAAGAAGACCCAGCAGGATGTTCTTCCTTCCCTCTGTCCCTCAGCTGAGGAAACTCAAGCTGCCCACCAAGATGTTGGTGCGGTTCTACACGACCATCATTGAGTCCATCCTTACCTCCTCCATCACCATCTGGTATGCTGGAGTCACAGCCAGGGACAGAGTCAGACTGCAGAGCATCAAACGCTCTGTGGAGAAGGTGGTTGGCTGCAGGCCCCCACCTCCAGGATCTGGAGGCGTGTAGGTCGGATTAAAGCCAATCCTTCTCACCAAAGATACAAACTGTTTATCCTTCTCCTCTCGGGCAAGAAAATCTGGCCCATCCAGACCAGAACCTCCCACCAAAAGAACAGCTTTTTCCTCTTTGCCACAACACACATAAACAGAAATATCTTCATATGTAAACAATCAAGTCAAGTCCATTTGATTTATTATATTTGTATTTATATTGTGTAAATGTCTTACTATTGTTTATGTTCAATTACTTTTCTTACTTTTAGAACCAGTTTTATATTTTTGTGTTTGCTGATTTCCTTTCATTTTGTGTGATTACTTTTTTCTCCTAAAGGTGTGAGGAGAAGGCCTGTGATTCCTATAATTCCGTGTTATTCTGCGACAGCCGTTTCTCCACGTAAGTAAAATAATGATGGAGGAAGTAAAAAAAACAAAACAATTTTTTGTCTTATTTTAAATAATTTATTTCAATGATAAATAGAAACATACAAGTAAATGAACATCTAAGAATGGCTTTTATATAAACAGTAATTATTATTGGGGATTAAAAATATTAAACATGAAATGCAATCAGATAAAGGTTTTTTATTGCAGAGAATGCATCAACTTACATTAAAGCATTTTGAAATTCTTGTGCAGGTAAAGGGTGAGTACACAATTACAAGCATAAGTAAACATGTTTCATTTTGCTATAAAGATCAAAAAGTGATCAAGTCTTGAAAATGGAGCAGGTAAAAGGAAAATTGTAGTCATTCCCACCCCAATCTTATGGTATTTCATCATCCATTTTTTCATGTTGAATGGTATTCAATGGTTATTCAAAAGAATCAAGGTAACAACAATGTCATGAAGTGATTGTCCATCCATACATTGTCCCATTAGGCTTCTCATTTTCTAAGTTATATGTTTCTAAAATTCGGTTTGTTTTTTCTCCCTGTTATTCCATAACCTCACCTCACAGACGGAAATGCATACTTTTGTGTGTTGTCTGATGTCATTTTTTTTCTCAGTATAAATTCTGCTTCTCTTTCCTAAAACAGTTTTTTATGTTCTATGAAAGCAGTTTTTAACTTTATAAATTATTTGTATTGTGTTATATTTTATTACATCTGTAACATTGATTAATTTTGTTAAATAGAATAAAATGCTGGCATGTTCATCCATTAACATACAGATCTTGTGTCCAAATTCCTTCAATGCTCAACATAATGCACTATAGTGCGTTCACCATTTTGTAGGGCCGAATCTAGAATTCCAGAATACAGCGCCCTAGAAATTTCCCAGAAGTCTCTACAAAAAAGCAGTGATGCTCACTAGATTGGTGAATATATGCATAATATATATGCACATAAAGCATTGCGTTTGAAGGATTGTTTTCATGAGAAAAAACGTATAAAATGTTTTATTTTTTCATAAAACAAGTTTTTATCATCAGAACTCAGTGGATTCATAAATGTTGACATTTATTGGGTTTTTACCTGGGGAAATTGCAGATTACAATGCTGTTAAAAAAGGAAAAAAAGCAGTGAGCATGGTGTCCAGATTATTTTTAAAATCCAGACCTCAAGATAGTCCCACACTATATATAGTTTTTTCCTAGTGAGAGTTGGGAGGGAATTTGGACGTTACCTATAGTGTTACTGTAATTGAGAAAATACTGAATAGTCCTTGATATTTTTCTGACATTTGAAGTTGAGTTTTTCAACATAATCTATGGTCGATTACAACACCTAGAAATGTAATCTCATCTACTCTTGTTATCTGTGTGTCCTTATCCACCAATTTCCTCTTGTGCTCATTTTGCAATGACTGAAAACTATACATTTTGTTGTATCTAGGTTTATTGATAGTATGTTTTTATCAAACCAGTTTCATTTTTGAGAATTCGGTCATGACCACATGTAACAAGTGCTTCCTGTTCTCTCCTGCACAGAAAACAATGGTGTCATCTACAAAAAACAAATAATTTGAATAAGTCTTTCAAATACCTTTGAAATATAAAATAAATACATTTGGACCCAATATAAATCCTTGTGGGACTCCACATGTTACTTCTTCAATTCTTAAACCTTTTATAAAACTGTCCAATCTTTCAGTAATTAGTTTTTCTAATTATCTTGGGGAATTGAGAAATTAAAAAAAACAGTCTGTAGATGAATTTGTGGAAACACGTTCTTTGGACATTTTATTTAAAAAGCAGAAGTGCACAGTGCAATTTTTGCTGTATAAAAAATCAATTCTATTTTTTTAAATTCATTCTAGAGTTTTTAATAGAGCTATTAAAGTAAAAGTAGTCATGTTTTTGGCTCACAAAAGTGCCCTATCCTACATAATGGTATTTCATAACATTTTTAGAAGACTCTGAGTCTGAGCAGCCCCGCAGAGGCCCTCTGCTGCAGCTGGTTTCCCTCCAGAAAGCGTCCGGCTGCTTCATGAAGCTCTTGCTTCAGCTCTTGCTTCAGCTCTGGGAAAAACAAGTGAGGAGGTGGAGAAGTCAAAACCTGCAGAGGTGGGTCACTGTCAGAAATAAATAACCTGCTGTTTAGCAGGATAAAAGAGCTGAAAACATATGAAGGTCATTTCACTTTTGAAAAGGTTTTGAGAGTTTTTCTTTTCTTTGTGTTTTACGTTTGATTTCATTTTGGTTGAAAAGGTCAGCAGTGAGGTGTGGGCCACCATTCTGGCTCTGACTTGGCTTCATGGATTCAAGATGGATGTAAAGGATGAATGGGAGCTTCTGGCTGTGAAGGCTGCTTCATGGGCCAAGCTCAGAATGGTAACATGTCTAGAATATGAAAGCAACTTAAAAAAAAATCAGCAGAAGAGACATATTTTTTAAAAACTTCCTGTCTGCAGCTTTATTATTAACAACCCATACATGGTTGACACATTGTCCACTATTATGACAATAATCCTTGTTTATTCTTAAATATCTGGACAGATTTTTAGGTGAATGATGAATAACATAATCTCAAGTCCATCATTAATGTTGTTTTTTCTTACTTTTGTTCTCTTTCAGCTCCATATGTAAAGGAGTGTGTTGATGCTGCAAATGCACTGCTGGGTTGCAGAATGCAGGAGGATGCTCTGGGACTCTGAAGCAGAAACTGAAGTTCCAACTTATGACAGAAGATGTTTTATTTACAACTTATATTACGCTTGGTAACATCTGCAATAGTAAAGTTTATGCAACAGTTTATAACCACTACTAGCTTCATCACATCCTCATGTAGTCTTTGTGATGCACAATTGATGGTTTTATTTGAGGTTTGACACAAATTTTCTATAGAAATGTTTCTTTTTGTGTAAACATTTATGTTTGAAGGATGTAATTACTAAGGCTGCCACTAGAGGGCAGGGATCCTCAATAGGTCGCCCAGCTTGGTTGGAGGGTTTCTTTCAAGAGGAAGGAAAGCCTGTTTCCTTATTTCTGTTATATTACTGCTTAACAGATAATAAAACACAAAACTATTTATGGGGAACGTTTTTTACTTCAGGTGCTGGTAGTAAAGTTTGATGCTTTAAAAGATGTTTAAGACGTGGACATTTCTTTCTTTTGGAAAATCAGTCTACCTGAGCGCTCACATCACAACACTTTTTATTGCATTTATTTGTTGCATGTATTTCTTGCTTAAATTTAAATTATGACTGATTTTTGTTAGTTTGTTGTTATTGCTTTGTTTTTTTAGCTTTGTCAAAGGCTTTTTCACCTCAATGTAAAGTCATAAGTGAGGAGCGCTCAGAGTGTCTGCATTTTCCACGTGGAATCTTTGATGCATGCGTGGAGTTAGATCCCACGCTCATAGACACCTATGAATTAAAATACACGCCATATGTTCCTGTCATTTGTATTTGAAGGATGTTTGTGGTACATTTTCTGTAATCAAGAACCATTGTTTCAAGGTTTGAGACAGATTTGTTTCTCTTCTTATTTGGTTGATCCAAATGGTTAGTAATAAAGTACAGTGAAGTTGATATCATTTTAATGTTATTTTTGGGAAAACAAGATGGACATATAGTAGATTTTTGGGTGAAGTTTGTTGAAATTGCATGCTTTTAAAACACTAAAGCATTTATTGTGCTTTGAGATTGTGAGTCTGGAAGCCACTTCAGTGACTAAAGACTGCAGGAAAGCCAAGCAGAGGAATGCCATCTGTTTGTGCATCTCATTTTTTTCTTAACTGATTTACAGTTTCACATAGAATCTGTGGACTGGAACTAACCAAGCCTGTAACATGTTTTTATTTGTTGATGTGACAATTGCATGTGTAAACCCACTGAGCACAGACACATTCCTCACAGACAATTGCGTTGGGGACCCATCATGCCTTTTGCATTTTAAACAAGCCAGTTGGATTGTGGATGTAGTCAGAGCGGTTGTAGTGCATTCAGTGGCGACATAGTAGTTTCTCATGTTGGCCTCTTTGTCGCTCAACATCGTCACAAAACTCTGTTACTCTTGTCTGACAAAACTGCTGGAATGCTGAAAGTGGCGGACAAATCCTTTTTCCTGAGACAGGCTCACTAGCTTCAGAGTTGGCCGGAATTTTTTGACGATGTCCAAATTTTCCGGAAAAGTCCGTCTTAAGACTAACGCAATAAATCCACACCAAAAAAGTGAGGAGCGGCAGATGCCCCGCAATGTGGCAGAAGTGGAACGCTGCTCCAACTGTAACCAGAGAGAGAGGTTTTATTGCATTAGAGCACACTGAAGAACTCAGAAGAATAAATTCAAACATTTCCTGCTTCTCGTCCTTTTTTTTTAAAAATAAAATGTTGTGGAGTTTTTTCTAGATGCAATGTCTCATAATGCACTTTGTTCATATGGGAATGTAAACAAATGCAGCCAGGAGGAGGCTGAAACCAGGGTGTCATTGTGCCAGTCCTAAGCCTGGATAAATACAGAGGGTTGTGTCAGGAAGAGCATCCAACGTAAAATCTTTGCCAAACCAAATATGCAAATCAGACGTTTAATATCCGGATTGAATAAGGCCAAGGTTAATAACGACCACCATCGGTGTTGTTCACCGACTGGGTGCCGATGGAAATTAGACTACAGTTGGTTGAAGAAGGAGAGGAGGAAGGTGTGTTCATAGGAAGAGTGTTGGACTGAGAGTAGGGACTTTAAATGGTGGAACTTTGACAGGAAAAGGTAGAGAGTTAGTTGACATGATGCAGAGCAGGAAGGTAGACATACTGTGTGTCCAGGAGACCAAGTACAAGGCTAGAAACTTAGGAGTAGGGTTCAAGTTGTTCTGTCATGGTGGAGATGGGAGGAGAGATGGAGTAGGAGTTATCTTAAAGGGGGGGTTGTTAGGAGTGTTGTGGAAGTAAAAAAAAAGGTGTTGGATAGAGTGATGAGTCTGTAGATAGAAATGGAAGGTGTGATGTTTAATGTTGTTAGTGGGTATGTCCCAAAGGTGATGTGAGCTGGAGGAGAAATTCTGGTTGGATCTTGATGAAGTGATGATGAACATGAAGAAAAGAAACGTAGAAGGACAGATGGTTGATTTTACAAACAAATAAAAATGGCTATAGTGAATATGTTTTTTAAGAAGAGACAGAAACACAGGGTGACCTTTAAGAGTGCTGGTAGAAGCACATCGACTACATCTTGTGTAGACGATGTAATCTGAAGGATATCAGAGAAGTAGTGAGAAGCAGTTGTTGCTGGAAAGAAGATAAAAGGGTTTCTTCATCTTTGTGTTGTTGATGTGCAGGTTAAGCTGGCTGCAGGTTGTTGTGAACGTCACATGAAGTTTGATTTGTAATCCAGCTGCACTGTTTGACCTCAATCTGAAGATCTAGGAGGAACCAGAATGAAGTGAGGTAAGAATCCAATCTTTATTTGTGGCAAAATGTTAACAAATTTCAGGATGTTAGGATTAGAGAGTTCTATTAAACCAGAGGTAAAAACCGGGTCACTGTGAGTGTTTTTGTGATGGACAGCAGAAAATGGTAGGAAATAACTCAAAGTGACGTAAATGCAAGTTGCACTTTTTAAAATGATTGTAAGACAACAACAGTCCAATAAGAAGACACTGCATGTATGATTTGAATAGGAATAAATGGAACACGGGCCGTGAAATGTTTCAGCATCAAAGGCTCCTCCCTTTGTTTTAGTCCTTTGTAAAAACAGACATTGTGAGAACTAACCCAAAATATTGTGCTTGAATAAAGATGCCGACTTTTGTCAGCCGAGGCTGAGAAAAGTCCGAGTGGAGGAATTGGGGGCGGTGCTGAGGAGTGGGTGATGACAGACAATCACACAAGTGTGATCAATTTAAGACAAACAGGCCTGAACAATAGAGGTCATGTTTACCAGATTTAACAAGCAGACCATCATTTTTGGTGCGGCTCTTTGGCCTGTGTGAACTCCTCACCTCTAAGTAGTTTTCAACGGTTTATGGCGTTGCTATGCAGCTGACAGCATCCTTAATCTGTGCAGTGCTCACCTTCTCTGCAGCCCATGATGACACACGGAGGACGGATCAAGGCAGGAAGTGGGAAACAGGTGCTGTGGTTTCTTTTTGCTTACCTTCCACTCCTGCCTTTACCAAGCGAGGGCTTCCTCCCTAACTTTTGGTCTCGAGTGTTGACCTTTTCCTGGGATTCGTACACGCATCAGTACATGACAGAGCAGGCTATCGTGACGGTGACCCTGGAGGTTCTGAAGGACTCCTCACACCAGCACAGAGCACCTGCAGAGGATGAGGTGAGCTTGTGTTCTCTGTAAATGTTCAAAGAAGTTTTGCTTCTGAACACTGAGACTCTTAACCTTGCAGGTCCGACTTGGCCGTGCCTTCTGGAGAGCCGTTGGGGAGGTCGTAAGCTCTAATGCAATGGTCATCTATCTCCACCTGATGCAGCCAGAGGAACCTGCCAGACCTGTTGCTCCAGGTGATATTCTCTTTTGATAGTTGTGAGCCCAAGATGAGCCGCCATGTGCTGGTAACATTGATTTTTAAAGAGAACTGGACAGAGTGACCCCCCCCCCCCCCCATGTTCCAAACAGGAAGTACCTACCTTTTCTTTACTCTTATCATATTTTTCATAATAACCATGCTTGCTTTGATACCTTATTTTTAACACATACTTGCTAATCCTTTTTTTCATATTTTTCCTGTAGTTCAAGTCATTTAAGTTATAAACTGACCAATCAGATGTCTCAATAAGAGTTGTGGTCTCACTTCAAATGTTTCAAGTGTTTGACTGACAGATTCTCCTGAGGCTGTCTTCAGTTTAAGGGCCGTTGTCTTTTAACATACTCACTCCTGATTGGAGAGAGGTTGCAATAGAAATATGGACTCGGACCGACTCGAACCAATCACTGCTTACTGACCATCTCTGGTTCCAACATGGTGACAGCCATATATCAAAAAAATGGTGACTGAATTGACTTTATTTGAGTGGAACCGGATGTGTGTCATTTTCTATGGATGACATCACACTCACTCAGTCCAGTTTTCTTATACAGTCAATGATTGTTAACTGAAGTTTGCAGCCCAGCTTCAGTTCTGGCCTTTTACATCTGCAGAAGACAAACCTACCTGCTCAGACTGTTTCACCGCCACGTGCCGAAACAACCTCCTGCCAGCTCTGACACAGACTCAGCTCCTCACCACTGGACATCCAAGCAGCTCCATCCCTGAGCCTCATGGTAAAACTTTGGTCTTCTGCAAACTTCACCAAGCAGGTTACTCTAAAAAACGATGTTATTTATCGATCAGGCAAATGCAGTCATGGAGGAATTCTAGACAAGAACACAGTTCTGAGAGCCAAAGGGGGAATTAATAAGGACAGCACTTCAGCAATTTTCTCCCTCATCATTATCTTCACAAAGAAGCTGCTGCTTTAGCTACTGAAGCTACTCAGGCTGTTCTGAGAGACCTCAAAGACACTGTGGGAGATGAAGCCCTCCTTAGGGAGTTCTAACCACTAATTCAACCGTAAACGCCTGCAGAAACACACAGCTTTCAGTAGATCGTAGCAACCATAAGAAGATTTCTCCAAACATCCTTGGACAGGCTCTTCAGCGTGGAGCAGAAGCCTGCATTGGTGTTTGTTTTGGACACCACCGGCAGCATGTTTGAGGAGATCACTGCCGCCCGCCTCAGAGCTCACTCCATCATCCAGAGCCGGACCAGCAGCCTCGGGCAGGCCGGCACCTTTGTGCTTGTGCCCTTTCATGACCCAGGTAACGATGTCAGGGGCGGACATGTCTCCATTCCCCTAATTCACAATGTCTCATTTTCCCCATCTGAACAAATTAGCAAATTTAATTGAGTAAATGTTCACAACTATAAAGTTTTTAAATGACTAAAGTTTTTGCTGTGGTAGATTATAAAACTGCACTATGATCTCTTGATGCTGTACATTTTTCAACTATTTCATTGACTGAGCTATTGGGAAGTAATACTTCAGCTTTCCACAGCATTGCATATCACTGTTTAAAGTACCTTTACCTTTATGTTCTGCTCCATGAACTAATTTCCTGTTTTTCCCCAAAAACTCAAACAAATAAGACAACAAATATTCTCTGAATTTTCTGTTGGCAACACCCAACAACTTTTGAAGAAAAGCACACATAAGTATAATAATAAAAATGCACAAACACATTCTCAAAGTGAAGGGTTAGTACTCATTGTAACTCTTGGGGTGGGGAACCTTTTTCTACTGTTCACTAGCGCATGTCCGCCTCCTACAGTTGAAAGAAGCTTGTTGTGAAATGTGGAAGCGGTGCAACTCTTGCTCCAGGCTCTATTCCCAGGCGGAAACCTGAAACGTACTTTTACACGTCTTTACATAGACTTCATTGGAAGTGGCCACTTGAACGTGCATTACCGAGGGCTTTTTAACAATCTAATAACCATTAGAACATTTACCATTGAGAACACGATTTTTTACACTAAAAGGTCATATGAAAATCCTTAAAAAATCATTTAAGTTAGTTAATATTCATTTTAAACTTATATTCATATGATAATATATTCCAACTGTTATGTGTTGGCAAATACCTGTTCCAGTGTCAAACAGTTTCTTCTTAAAAAAATAATTTTCTCTTCATGTAAGGATTTGTTTCTATATAATCAGAGTTTTTGCCTCTTTTTGTGATGACCCTGCAGATGTGGGACCGATATATGAAGAAGAAGACCCAAATACTTTCATGCAGCACTTGGAGAACCTGATAGCTCTGGGAGGAGGAGATGAACCGGAAATGTGCCTTTCAGCCATTCTGGTAGAAAAAGGAGATGTCATATGTGATGTGGTGGGTCCATGTGTGGTTGTGTGCTGCATAGACCATAACTGCTACATGTTAAAACCTACATGACATTACACAAGACATTTTAGCAAGTCATTTAGTAAAAAAAATGTCAAGTCAAATATTAAGAATATAATTTATTATTCATAAAATTAGCTGCTTTTGTTGTGAAAGCAGAACTGTCGAGGATCCAAGGGTAAACTGGAAACTGAAGGACAGAAACATAGAGAATTTAATGATTAAATTGAAGCATGACTTTTCTTGCATGTCCTAATTGTGACCAAAAAATACATGCCAATACATTGGGTCATTTTAAAGGGTGACAATCGGTAGGATCTGCCCTGCCTAGACCCTGCAGAAGTCTTTTTTTCAGTGGTATTTCTTTTGCCACTGCAGCTGAGGCCTTTTCCAGGTCACCTTGGAGGCCTCAATCTGCCTGTTTTGGGGAAGAGTCACAGTATTTGCTTTATCCTGTCGTTTCTAAAGGAGGTCTTTTACTGCCTGTTTTTCTGAGCTTGGTTTACCAAGATTACTGGTAAAGAACCCGTATCTCAGCTTTAACCATGAAGACCGCCTCTAAGTCAATCCTAACTCATTCACAAGCTCCATTCAACCCTGTTTTTTGCATGTTCTGCAAGAAACTCATTTAATGCACATTTGTAAAGCGCAAAAGCACAAAATAGATTGTGCATTCTTTTTTTTACTTGTTTTCTTGACCCAATCCTCAATGTTTTGCTCAGTAAATATGGAAACCAGACAAATCTAGAATCTAGAGACAAACCTCCAGCTGGCCATCTTGACCTGGCTGTTGCAAAGGCAGGAAGAGTGACGCCCCTCCTTTTACATGGCTATTGTGATGCCGTGTGCTGAGCAGTGTCTTTATGATGGTAAACCGCATTGACCTGACCATGACGTCAGGGCATGATCATGACAAACCCTGTGACCACTGCCTCTGGATATGGTTACAGACACCTGATTGGACTGATGGGCTGAATCTCATGAACTTGTTTTTGTTTTTTGTTGTGGTGTCAACATTGTTTTTTGTCTCTAGAGTTGTATTTGTGTTGTTAAGGCAGAAACAGAGCAGGAAAAACCTAGTTTTCCTTTTTTTCTTATCAATAGCGCAACACCTGCTCACTTGGCATGGAAAATGCAATCGTTGGGATATTTTTTAACAAGTTCTTCCTCTAAATTTTTCCGCTGGGATAAAGGAAATACAGTTGATGATCTTTTCTTATACATACAATTAAATTCCATCTGCTGCCAACAACCTCTCTTTTTACCCGTAGCTGGCGCTGACCCACAGTCCTCCTCTGTCAGAAATCTTCGTGTTCACAGACGCCTCCCCTAAAGACGCTCATTTGTTTGATGCAGTGAAGGCTCTCGCTCTTAAGAAACAGAGCAAGGTAACAGTGGAGACAAACTCACTGGGTTAATGAATCGCTCTCAGCTTATCAGTGAGAAGAAACTGAAGCAGCAGAATGTTTAGACGACCATCTCATGCACCATCTCTGCAATGTGATATTCTTTGTTCTTAGTTTGAGTTTTTAGTCAGAAAGTACTATTTTATATGTGACAGTCATGTAAACAGAATTCAAATGAAACTAAGGAAGCTTTTACCATATTTTCCTCACTATAAGGTGCACTGGATTGGAAGGCTCACCATCAACGAATGGTTTATTTTGTAACTTTAGACAAATATAAGACACATCAAACTGTAAGGCACATAAAGTGAGACAAAACTGTCAGATGGAAGTCTGAATGTCAGGCTTTATTAACTGTGTTCACAGTAACTCTAGAACTTGTTTGTGACACTCTTCACCAGGGTCTCGTAAGTTACTGCCCTGCTTGTTGAGCAGCTATTCCTGCTCCAGTTATTACTGATCACCTGAATCAGATGTGTCCCGTCAATCAGAAACTGGGTTCACTCAATCCAGCTAATCAAGAATTCTTAAAGCAGGATCAGCTGCAAAACAAGCAGGGCAGTTGCTCACGCCGAACAGGGTTGGATACGCCTGCGCTACACGTCAGTTGCATAGAGTATTCACAATACCTGTAACTGCCAACCCTGTTTGCAACATGTAAAAACAAACACAAAAACAGGCTGACACCCTAAAACAAGTGTTATTGTAACTATGCTAACTCCCAACTGTGTTAGTAACTCGTAAAAGCCACAGTCCAACACGGTACATGTTTGCTTCATTAGCGTATTTATAATAACACCCAACCTTGTTTGCAATTTGCAAAAAAATAAATCAAAAAGCAGACTGACATTTTGACAAAGCAGCACGTAATGCACAAAATCATTTCAACTTCAGAATGAGTACATTTAGAACGCGCTCTGGGATTGTAAGGAGGAAGCAGGAATCAGGACATGAGCTAGAATCATGTGTGCCCCACTCTGCTTACCTGCATCAGGTGTGTTCACTAATTAAAGCTGCTGCAGCAGAGCTGAGTGAAACTCAGGTTTAAAAAACATTTTTGTTGTTTTAGGATTCAAGACAAAAATGCTTTTAGCATTTTTTCAAACTAACTTTAACTTAACTTTAGATTTGTGCAACCAACAACAGCATTTAGCCTTGAACGCACTTTAACACATGAGGGCAGTGCAGGAATGTTCATGCTGGCCGGTGAGTCGGTGCCCACAGCGACACCATGCTTGTCATAGCTGCTGAAGTTACTTATTTAATCAGAAAACATCCTGTTCCAGAGGAAATGCTTCCTTTTAAAAGTAAATTTGTTTCAAAGTTTTTGGATGTGCATCTGTTGCAGATGAATTGACATACGGATGTAGATGGTACATGAAGCCTTGTTTAAATATGAGCAAATAACGATGGAAACAGGCCACGCTCGCCCTCTGGATAATTTATGCTTCCACTGAAAATGGATTAACTCTTTAAGTTGTGTTTATGTTTGCTAGTAGCTTCTCAGCCTGTAGTCTTCCTACTGAGTTGAGCTAATGGTTTCCCGGTGTGGATATACAGACGTGTGTTTTTGTTAATAATTATTATTAATGTGATTCACATACATAGGTCATAACCATATTTACGTGTATATGTAACTGTTAAGGCAAGGAAGAATCGGAGCAGGACAAACTTCAGCCTCCTCTAGGCATATTTATTGGACACGGAACAGGTACGTCTCCATCCAGGCAAAAGCTCAAACGCTTGTGATGTCATCAAACATGGACAAATCCAGATAGAGCAATGATTCATGGGAAGAGTAAGAGTGCAAATATTTACAAAAGCGTTCAACACTTAGTAGTAACCCTTTCAGTTCCAGCTTAAAGCTCAGCCTGTATTGTCTGTATGTATGAATGTATAAGTATATTTAGTCTTTGTTCCTTCTGTTATTTACAGAAACCACACCCATATCCACCTTTGTTCTGGAGTTTATTCTTCTGTCTCTCCAACGTTGTGCATCTTTATTTATTATAAGCCGTGAAAGAGCCACCTCCACCTCCTCATTACCTCCACATAGCCTCCACCCCGACTCAATTAACCTGCTGTAGGATCTGCGGATATCTTCCTGGCCGTGAAGTGGTGTTCTGGCCGACACTCCAGGGTAGTAACGGTGGAAAACACGTTTCAATAATAGAAAAACAAATTCAATCTTAGAAAAACAAATTCTGCTTCTTATTGCCTTTGTAGAATAAAACACACAATGTCTGTAATAAAATATTATTTTTAAATGTTTTCTACCTTTTGGTTGAGCAGGCAGTTAAGAGGTTCAATCAAAGCCACATTTAAAATCACAAATAAAACTTTCATTCCTGATGGGTTTTGGCCTGAGTTAACAACAACCACCATCGGTGCTGTTAACTTACAGAGTGCTGGTGAAGACTGCACACAGAGGGAGAGAAGGAAGGGATGCAGAGAGAGAAAGGGAAGAGTAAAAGCTTAGGAATTAGAGTACTTTGAGTTTTGGGACTTCGAAAAGGAAAACACAAAGGAAAATCAAAACTTTATCCACAGTTTGAAATCTTATATAATGAATTGGTTTCTTCTGTTTTCAGGACCTGCAGCTGTTCACAGTGAATTCTCAGAATCTTGTGCTTCTTAAACAGTAAACAGCAAGACATAAACTTCAGTCCACTTGGTTAAGTTTGAAACAGTAAAATATTTTCTATGAATAACAGATGCAAATCTTCCACTCAAAGTATGAGACCTTAAACTGTCCAACCTGTCTTTCTTAGCAGAGGTGAAGAAGAGAATGAGAAAGAAGGAGGAGCATTTACTGCATTTATCAAGATCAATAATCAGTTAAATTATTTTTTTCCACAAAGCCCCGTTTACATTTTTATTTACAGTCAAGATTTATTCTCAACTGCATTTATTTGCATTAGTGTTGTAATGATTCATTTAACGATTTGATTCACATCATAATTTATGGTTGCTGATCCAATTCATAGTTGAAATGTGTTCATTATGAACAATCTGATGGATCTGATTCACTGACCTAAACTGATCCAGGACATCTCAAGCCAAAACTTCAATCAATGTGACTCAGGAGATTTCCAGATTCTTTGCATTTCTTGCAAGATAATTGAGTGTAAATGAAATATACAAACACAAAAGTAAAGAAGAATTAATGTCAAATCCATTCACATTTTAGTTTGGTAAAGTTCAGCCCACTGTTGTTTTCCACATCAAAATAATACAAAGAGATCATATTAGAACATTCTACCACACTGTGTGGTCCCATGTTTTTGCTAACTTTAAAGTGTTTCCACACATTGGACTGTAATGATGGTTGATCGTTTTTTGCTCCATCACGTGTGTTTATCTACTGTCAAACAAAAAACCTACTGTGCCTCAATCCAAATGATTTTTTTCTCCAGTATTGATTATCATCAATTTATTTCATTTGAAATGATTTTATAATGGTAAAGCTCAATTTCATTTAATTAAAAACTTGCCTCAGACAGATCCGTCCAGTTGGACAAATCAATTAATTGATTAATCATCACACCCCAATCTGCATTTATTGCTTTTAAAAGATTTATGTTGACATAATTTGTTATAGTACCAGCATAAACAAAAAATCTACTGTCACGACCCCTTCTTGACACAACAATGAGACACAGCAACTCATTGAAATGAATGCAGGCTCATTAAAAGAACTTTTTAATGATATACAGTTGCTTCTCATTTACCGACAATCTATCTGTCAAACACTTATCAGCGTACCTTTATAACTGTTGTCTTGCCAGTAACCGTGTTGCAGCAGCTTCCGCCGTACCGTTTAACCACAATGAGCCCTCAAATCACAAAGTATTATTTATAATCTGTGTCTCCCTGCTTATTTTTCTTTCTCCAGATCCTATTTTTAAACACCAACAATTTGCAGATGACAGAAAATGTTCCAGATAATTTGGCCACTGAGATCCCTCCAGTTTACCTGCTGGGGTTCCCAGATGACAGCAGCTCAGTCATCATTCATTTTGTTAGGAGGCAAAGTGAGCAGCCTTTTATGCCACAGTGACCACAAGATGCCAAAATCTCCTTTCAAAAAAAAAAGCTCATTGGAAAAATAACACGTTATTTTCTCAGAATTCTTTGACTAAATTACTCTTTGTGAGAAATTGCATTTCAATCAGTCTTCTTAAGCATTCACTTTGTAAGGAAGCAAAGTGAGCATCCTCCCAAGTCAGATACCCATATTCTATGTGTTTGGTGCTCTCTGCCACATCCGTTAGTATAGTGGACAGTATCTCCGCCTGTCACGCGGAAGACCGGGGTTCGATTCCCTGACGGGGAGTTTGGCTATCTACTTTATCCCTCTAATCATTTGCAAGTATTCTTGAAACCGATGCATTAAGAAATACAGAGGCTTTTTTCACCAAAATGAAAAAGAACTTTCATTTGCATGGTAACTACTTTCAACCCCCAGAGTCTTCTTGAAACTTTCAACCAATTGTACACTTTGCTCAGTACTGCCAGGACAAAACCGTGGGCCATGTTCAACAATTCAGTCTCCAATGCCACATTTATTCATGACTCAACCATTATTTACAAATTGACTTTCTGTTTTCCAACTTGTGTGCCGATCAAAAAGCACCAGGGCTCAGGTCTTCTATGGCGCCATTCACATGTCAGGTTCAACTTTCTAAGAAAGGCATGACAGAATACATTTAGGAAGAAGTTTCAGAAAAGGTTTTGGTTAGT
>BNCR01000571.1:0-21693 GCA_014656515.1 Oryzias celebensis
TTTTTATTTTTAAATTTGATGATTAATCAGTGATTTGGGAAAAAACTAATTGTAATTAGGGTTAGGGCCAAATTGAGTAATCAGTGATTTGATTAAAATTAAGTCTAATAAGGGTTAGGGTCAAATTCAAATTGGTTCAGGTTAGGATAGGGGTTATGGTTAGGGTTAGGATAGGGGTTATGGTTAGGGTTAGGGATAGGGGTTAGGGTTAGGGGTTAGGATTAGGGTTAGGGCCAGATTTAGATTGATTAAAATTAAGTCTAATTAGGGTTAGGGTCAAATTCAAATTGGTTCAGGTTAGGATAGGGGTTATGGTTAGGGTTAGGATAGGGGTTATGGTTAGGGTTAGGGATAGGAGTTAGGGTTAGGGGTTATGATTAGGGTTAGGGCCAGATTTAGATTGAATTAATTCAGGTTAGGAGAACCATACGCGGTGAGGTTAAGGTTAGATCAAAAGCAACAGGAATTGTAATATCAAATTATTAAGGAGGAATATGGATTACAGTAAAATCAAAAAGGTAAAACAAGATAAAGAAATCTTCAAATGAAGGTTTTTTATGCCCAAGGAAAATGTCTTTTCATATTTAATCCATTTGGTTCTTTTGTATTCAACAAATGTGTCTTGCCCAGTGTCTAAGCATCGTTAGGGCCGTTGTTCGAGTCCAATGCACATTATCTAGTTCTGTTTCAAAGTCCGTTTTTGGAAGTGGGGGAATGTAAGGGAAGTTTCGCTGAATGTGCTGATTCAGCACATGCAGAGTTCTCCGTTCTGCTTGAGGTAAGTTGTCGGAGAAGTTCAAAAGTGGTATCCATACTTCCGCGTATGGGTATTGTTGTTTTGCAGTTCTTAATGCTCCTTGCGCCTGTTTTATAGTAGTCTCTTTGGCCTTCTGTCCTCTATGGTTTATACCAAAAGACAGTACCACTTTCTCAACCATCACATGACTAGATGATTTTGCCATCAGTGCTTGAGCGTGACGGAAGTTGGCCCCCGGGTAACTCTCAATTTGTAGGTCAGGGACCTAGGGTTAGGGTTAGGGGTTAGGGGTTAGGGGTTAGGTTTATTGCGAGGGTCGGCCGAAGGCCGACCCGAGCCCGCGCCGTCGGTATATACGTGCATGGACGTTAGTGACCGGGGTCGGGAGAAGGCACACTCAACTTGAAATTCAGTCGAGGTAAGTACTAACCAAAATATCCCTATATCTGTTGTGTGTGGGTGGTTTTGGTTTGTGTGTGCTGTGTTGTGTTTTGGAGCCATGGCGAACCAAGTACATCTCCTTATGAGTGCAGGTGGCAGCGCAGTGCGCACCGTGTTTTCGTAGGTATCTAGAAATGAGCGGAAGAGTGAGTGAGTTAGTTAGGTAGAGACTAGAAAAAAAGAGGGGGGAGGTGTGTGTTTGATTTTGTGTTTTAATAGTGGTCCTGGGGGAAGTTTGAGGAGAAGGAAGGGTGGTAGTTTCTTGAGTTATGTGTATAGTTACAGTTAGGATGGGGGGGGGGGGGGGGGGTTATTGTAGAGGATGGGCAGGATGATGGTGTTTAGGATCCTGTGTCTGGTTATGTTTAGGGGTGTGTCCCGGGTCAGGTTTAGCGTTAGCAGTGGGGAAGGGTAGTGGCGTTTTGGGTTCTGTGTCTAGTTATGGTAAGGGTTGTGGTTTGGGGGGGTAGTAGGGGGAATGAAGGTGATCGTGTCTAAGGTTCTGTGTCTGGTTATGATTAGGGGCGTGTCTTGGGGTGGGGTTAAGGTGGAGGAAGGGTAGTAGCATACAGGCTTCCGTGTCTAGTTATGATTAGGGGTTTGTCCTGGGTAGGGTTAGGATTAGGGGAGGGGAAGGGGGGGTAGCGTTTAGGGTCCTGTGTCTAGTTATGGTAAGGGTTGTGGCTTGGGAGGGGGGCAGCAGAGGGGGAATAAAGGTGATAGTGTCTAAGGTCCTGTGTCTGGTTATGATTAGGGGCGTGTCTTGGGGTGGGTTAGGGTGGAGGAAGGGTAGTAGCATACAGGGTTCTGTGTCTAGTTATGATTAGGGGCTTGTCCTGGGGTAGGGTTAGGGTCAGTGGTGGGGGAAGGGGAGTGGCGTGTAGAGTGTGAAAGAGGGGAGGAGGTAAAAAAGGAAGTTCTGGGTTGGAGAGAGAGGGGGGAGGGGGAAGAAGGAGGATAATGTGGATCTTTGTAGGATGCAGTTGGGATTTGGAGGTCCCTTGGCGTTTGAGTGAGTGCAGTGGGATTTGATGGTCCCTTGGAATGAGATGTGTTTATGTAATGATGTGCAGTTGGGATTTGGTTGTCCCTTGAAGTCAAAGTGGGTGCATTAGGATATAAAATCCCTTAGGGTGTATGTCGTGTGAAGGAGGGGAAGAGGTAAAAAAGGAAGTTCTGGGTTGGAGAGAGAGGGGGAGGGGGATGAAAGAAGGAAGATAATGTGGATCTTTGTAGGATGCAGTTGGGATTTGGAGGTCCCTTGGCGTTTGAGTGAGTGCAGTGGGATTTGATGGTCCCTTGGAATGAGATGTGTTTATGTAATGATGTGCAGTTGGGATTTGGTTGTCCCTTGAAGTCAAAGTGGGTGCATTAGGACATAAAATCCCTTAGGGTGTATGTCGTGTGTAGGGAAAGGTAGAGATTGAGAGGAAGTCTTGAGTGTGAGGGAGATGGGAAGGTGGCAAAGGAGGGTAGCAGGAGGAATTTTTAGAGGATAGAAGTTGTTTAGTGTTAGTGCGTGTGTCTGTGTGTGTGTTGGACGTGGGTGTCAAGAGAGGGGTTTACAATTGTGTATGGTTCAGTTGGAGATTCTTACAAGGATTTGTGGATTAGTATAGATATACAAAATGATGATTAACTATGTGTGAGGTTAAATTGGAGATTATTAGTAAATATGTGTTTGTCAGTGTAATATCTATGTGTTCAAATGAATGGTTCAATGTGTGAGTTTTGGTTAAAAAGTCTTATCATGACTTGTGAAAGGGATGGTTTACCCTGATATTAGAGTCAGTAAGTGTGTGTGAATTAAAGGTTTGGGTACTAAAGTGATGATTTAATGGATGTGTGTGTAATCTAGGTGTGAAAGGATGGTTCATTATGTGTAAGGCTTAAGCAGAGGTTTTTGAAATGAGCTGTGTATTAGTAAGCGTGTGTATATGTTATATGAGTAAGTGTTTAAAAGAGAGTTTCTATGCGAATAGATGAATTAAAAGTGTTGGTGTGATAAAATGTATGTTTATGATTCTGTTTGAGGTTCAGTTAGGGTCCTCACAATGATATAAGATGTAGTGTATATATGCTGTATGAGTATAAGTGTATTAAAAGAAAGTTTTTATGTGAAAGTTGAATTGAAAGTGTTGGTGTGATAATGAAAGTGTATGGTTTTGGTTCTGTGTGAGGTTCAGTTTAAGGGTCCTCACAATGATATAAGATGTAAGTGTGTGTGTGTGTGTGTGTGTGTGTGTGTGTGTGTGTGTGTGTGTGTGTGTGTGTGTGTGTGGTGTGTGTGTGTGTGTGTGTGTGTGTGTGTGTGTGTGTGTGTGTGTGTGTGTGTGTGGTGTGTGTGTGTGGTGTGTGTGTGTGTGTGTGTGTGGCGCGCGTGTGTGTGTTATATGAGTGTGTGTTATATGAGTGTGTGTTATATGAGTAAGTGTTTAAAAGAAAGTTTCTATGCGAATGGATGAATTAAAAGTGTTGGTGTGATATTAAAAGTGTGTGGTTTTGATTCTGTGTGAGGTTCAGTTTAAGGGTCCTCACAATGATATAAGATGTAGTAAGTGTGTGTGTGTGTGTGTGTGTGTGTATATATGTTATATGAGTATAAGTGTATTAAAAGAAAGTTTTTATGTGAATAGTTGAAAAAAGTGTTGGTGTGATAATGAAAGTGTATGGTTTTGATTCTGTGTGAGGTTCAGTTTAAGGGTCCTCACAATGATATAAGATGTAGTAAGAGTGTGTGCGTGTGTGTGTGCGTGTGTGTGTGCGTGTGCGTGTGCGTGCGTGTGTGCGTGCGTGTGTGCGTGCGTGTGTGCGTGCGTGTGTGCGTGCGTGTTAATGGGTGGGTAGGAAACTTCAGCTTTGGTTCTAGAGGATAGTGGTCCATTTGGATGAGGTTTTGGTTCTTCTTGGATGATTTTAAATTCGGAATTGGGTTGTTTACCTTTATCTATTTTTTAGTCAATTATTAGTGAAGCGTGAGAGTCTCGAGCTACACTAATAAAGGTATCTAAGTTTTTCTAAATTTCTGGACTGATCTTCAGTGGTATCATCAACGGTTCAACGGACGTTTCGGCCATGGTTAATACCAGACGCCCTCACCGTTGTTGGCCCCACAGGGTGATCAAATCCTGTGGTCAGTCCAGTTCCCAATTGTTGTGTTTATGTTAATTTATTCTTGTAATTTTTACTTTTATTTTCCGTTCTTGATTTTCTTGCAGTAGGTTGTTCCTTGGTGTGTCCTGGGTCCTGGTTCCGGTCCTGGTGTTTGGTTGGGTCCTCTTTAGATGAAATATGTCCCGTTGCACTCACGTACGATCTCTAAGGTGGATCGTTGAGTGTAAATTTGTTAAGCTAAAAAAGTCCAGGCTAGTTCTAAAGTGTTGTAAGTGGTCTGTCTGTGTGTGCATGGGGTTTGCCCCTAGAAGATTTGGAAAGCATTTAATACCTCATTAATCCGAGGTAACCTTCTACAGTGCTGCCCTAGAGTCGGGACATAGAAGGCTGCAAAACTTACCGGAAACCCAGTTCCTCACTGATCAGCAGTTAACACCGCTAGGTTACTGATCAGCCCAGGTTTCCTGTTGGGGGCGGTGTCCTCTTGTCCTTAGGAGAGGGTCCTCTGGGATGGAAGCTGGAGGAATGTGGTCCTTAGTTCTTAAAGAACTGTTGGAAATGCTCTGAGTTCTTAAAAGAACTTTTTTTGAAGAATCTTCTCCTTTGGGTTTTCCTCTGGTCAGGGGTCTTTTCTTCTTATTTGAAAGATGATCGTCTTCTGGCGTCCTCCATATATGGCTCTGCCGTCGTTTTTCTGTTTTTTTCTGTGTTTCAGGTGTGAGGGGTCTGCATTTCGTTCAGCTCCCTGACTAGAGGTTTCGGTTTTCTTTGTTCTTATTGGGTGGTTATATTATAGGTTTTTTGAAGTGTTTTAAGTTATTAAAGTTGTTAAAGTTCGGTTTCAGTTATTTTAGTAAATTTAATGTGTTATTTTGAGTTGTTAGTTGTAATAAAATTGTGTTAGAATTGTATTTTTATCTTAATTCTTTGTCACATGGTGTTTAGGGTTTCTTTGTTCTTCTTGGATGGTTATATTTTAGGTTTTGTGAAGTGTTTTAAGTTATTAAAGTGTTAAAGTTCGGTTTAAGTTATGTTAGTAAGTTTAATGTGTTGTTTTGAGTTGTTAGTTTTGATAAAATTGGGTTAAAATTGTGTTTTTATCTTATTTCATTGTCACATGGTGTTTAGGTTTTCTTTGTTCTTATTGGATGGTTATATTTTATGTTTTGTGAAGTGTTTTAAGTTAATAGAGTTAATAAAGTTCGGTTTAAGTTGTTTTAGTAAGTTTAATGTGTCATTTTAAGTTGTTAGTTTGTTGAAATTGGGTTAAAATTGTGTTTTTATCTTGTTTCATTGTCACATGGTGTTGTTTCCTGTTTGGGTAGGAATTCCCATGATGCATTGCGTTTTTAGCATCTTAGAAATGTAATAACTTTGTTTTTATATGTTCGTTTTTCTTCGTTTTAGTTTTGTTCTGTTTGTCATAGTGTAAAGTGTGTATTGAGTGGTTTAAAAGAAGAGAACAAAATTTTTTTCTGAAAACCATGTGTCTGTTGGGTAGTGGAATTGATGTGGTCTCGGGTTTTTCTGTTCATTTTCATGGCTTTGACTGGATCATGGCTGAAGGTCTAAATGGTCTGACTCCAATCAGTGTACTGGTTGGTCTTGTCCTATTGCTTTACAGTGATTGGGCAAGCTAGGTTTGCAGTACAACCTAGTTGGTCTGATTTATTTTGGCTGGAAGTTTTTATGATTTAGTTTGAGTCCCTGTTGAAAACTCTAATGGGTCAATCAGCAGCCAATAGTTAATAGCTATTGGTTGTTCTTGTTCACTGGCTTAAAGTTAGTGAGCAAGCTGGGTAGCGTTGCCTTGTTGCTTTGGCTTCATTTGATTCAAAAATGGGGACTTTAAATGTCAAGTCAGGATCAAATTCAGCTAGCTGGTTTACCATGCTAGTTGTTTTTGGTCTTATTGTGTAAAAAATAAATTTTTTGTATAAAATAAAATGTCAAAACAGGTTTTACCTCTGATTATTCTATTAATGTGAATTCTAAGGGTAAGGTTTATAATTATATTATCCTAAAGGGAAGGGGTTTCAAGGATTAATCTCTGTTAGTTGGTTTTTATCTTTATAGTGTTTGGTCGTATTTTGTAAAAAGGATTAGTTGAAGAAATTAAAATTGTAGGTTTCTAATTGTGATATGTTTACTGAGGTGAATTCTATGAATGAGCTATAAGTTATTTTGTCGAAAAAAAAAGGGGGGGGGGTGTTCAGTTTTTTACTATGTTCTATTTGGAGATGTGGATTTCAATTATCAGGTAAGGGATCTTATAGTATTAGCTGTTTTTCAATGTTTGTGGGTAGTATATTTTTGTAAATTTCGATAGAAATTAAGTAAATTGCAAGGTAAAAGCAAGTTTTGGCTTGGATAAGTCCCCTTAAGGTGAGTCCATGGGTGAGATATGGGTTCTTATTATAAGAATGGAGCAGTGTGGGGGTGTGGTGGGGAGTCTGATAAGTGGTCTTATTTAGTTATTTGGTCTTCTTTGATGGGGTGTTATATGTGTGATTATATAGGAAAGGGTAGATGGGTTAGATGATTAAAAGGTGTTCAGCTATCGTATGTGAGGAATGATTAGGTTTTGTTGAATGTGGTGGTGTAGGATATATGGCAGTAATACCTCAGTCGAACCAAGGATCGGGCAGGTCAGGTTTATTGCGAGGGTCGGCCGAAGGCCGACCCGAGCCCGCGCCGTCGGTATATACGTGCATGGACGTTAGTGACCGGGGTCGGGAGAAGGCACACTCAACTTGAAATTCAGTCGAGGTAAGTACTAACCAAAATATCCCTATATCTATTGTGTGTGGGTGGTTTTGGTTTGTGTGTGCTGTGTTGTGTTTTGGAGCCATGGCGAACCAAGTACATCTCCTTATGAGTGCAGGTGGCAGCGCAGTGCGCACCGTGTTTTCGTAGGTATCTAGAAATGAGCGGAAGAGTGAGTGAGTTAGTTAGGTAGAGACTAGAAAAAAAGAGGGGGGGGGTGTGTGTTTGATTTTGTGTTTTAATAGTGGTCCTGGGGAAGTTTGAGGAGAAGGAAGGGTGGTAGTTTCTTGAGTTATGTGTATAGTTACAGTTAGGATTGGGGGGGGGGGGTTATTGTAGAGGATGGGCAGGATGATGGTGTTTAGGATCCTGTGTCTGGTTATGTTTAGGGGTGTGTCCCGGGTCAGGTTTAGCGTTAGCAGTGGGGGAAGGGTAGTGGCGTTTTGGGTTCTGTGTCTAGTTATGGTAAGGGTTGTGGTTTGGGGGGGTAGTAGGGGGAATGAAGGTGATCGTGTCTAAGGTTCTGTGTCTGGTTATGATTAGGGGCGTGTCTTGGGGTGGGGTTAAGGTGGAGGAAGGGTAGTAGCATACAGGCTTCTGTGTCTAGTTATGATTAGGGGTTTGTCCTGGGTAGGGTTAGGATTAGGGGAGGGGGAAGGGGGGTAGCGTTTAGGGTCCTGTGTCTAGTTATGGTAAGGGTTGTGGCTTGGGAGGGGGCAGCAGAGGGGGAATAAAGGTGATAGTGTCTAAGGTCCTGTGTCTGGTTAGGGTTAGGGTTAGGGTTAGGGTTAGGGTTAGAGGGTTAGGGTTAGGGTTAGGGTTAGGGTTAGGGGTTAGGGTTAGGGTTAGGGTTAGGGTTAGGGTTAGGGTTAGGGGTTAGGGTTAGGGTTAGGGTTAGGGTTAGGTTAGGGTTTAGGGTTAGGGTTAGGGTTAGGGTTAGGGTTAGGGTTAGGGTTAGGGTTAGGGTTAGGGTTAGGGTTAGGGTTTGGGTTAGGGTTAGGGTTAGGGTTAGGGGGTTAGGGTTAGGGTTAGGGTTAGGGTTAGGGTTAGGGTTAGGGTTAGGGTTAGGGTTTAGGGTTAGGGTTAGGGTTAGGGTTAGGGTTAGGGTTAGGGTTAGGTTAGGGTTAGGGTTAGGGTTAGGTTAGGGTTAGGGTTAGGGTTAGGGTTAGGGTTAGGGTTAGGGTTAGGTTAGGGTTAAGAAGTTGAGGGATCCACACTGAGAGTATGGAGCCCCCATATGCACAGGCCACTTCTGCCTGCACTCAGAACTCCCACTTCCTCACACCTAAATTGAAAGGAAGAAGAAAAGGTTGTTTACCAACAAATGGGACAGATATATGCTTCTGTTTGGAAAAATATTGTAAATTATGGTTAGTAAAAAATACCTTTAGGGCTGGGTTTCATAAACATAAAATTAATTTAATTAAAGTTATTAGAAAAATGATAATTAAAATATATGATTTTGTTTTAAGTCCGGGCTCTAAGACTCTGATTAATTACGGTTAGGCTAGGTCAGGTGGAGCTGATGGGGATTGAAGCTGTAAAGAAGAGATTAATTATGGTTAGCAGATCCTTCAGGGCTGGGTTATATGAAAACAGAAATCAAATGTGCAGAGACTCCCTCTGCTGGGCAAAAGAAAGAACTGTACAGCCAGATGTTTTGCTTGGAAACAGTTATGAAAAAAGTGATGTTCTCTTTTCATTAAGTCCCCTAGGATGTAAAGTGTCCAGTTTAGAAATCCAAGTCCTCTCAGTTTTTCTTCTTTCTGAGGTAGACCATCTGGGATTAGTCTGCACTACTGTAGCTTTGACCGAATCCCATCCATGAAGAATAAAGTGCTGGACCAGGTAAGTGTCTTTATTTTTTTGTTTAGTTATGTTGTGTCTATGTTGGGTAAATCTAACTAAAAGAGTATTGCCTGTCTCTCCCACATATTGTATGCCACAGGTGGAACAAGAAATCACATAAATGCAATTTTTGGACTGAGGATTGCCTCTGCATAATGAAGGAAAAACATTTTTATTGTAATGGCTGCGTAACCAGTCCAAATGTTTAAAGAAGGAAGAGGAAACTCTTCTTCTGGGTTGTGTAAGGGGAGGGAGTTTAGCTCTGACCAGAAAGTCCCCAAGATTTTTGTTGCGCCTGTATGCAGGTAAGAATCTGTGATCCTGAAGTATCCCGTGGCTTTGTGCATAACCCTGAAGGTTTTTCCTGAGCACCCCCACCATCTTGCGTGTGGAGGATGAGTATGTTGTGATTATAGGTAGGAGGGGAGATGTATCAATGGGTTTTGTTTGTTGGAATGAGTTAAAACATTTTCTTAAGAATGAGCGGGAATAACCTCTTGTGGATAATGCAGAAAAGAGGATCTTTTTGGCCTCTTGAAAATCTGCCTGTTGCGTGCAGATTCTATGAAAGCGGAGCAGCTGTGACTTAATCAGACCAGCGAAGGTGTGTTTTGGATGGAAACTGGTCTTGTGCAAAAGAGCATGCGTGTCGGTGGGTTTGAAAAATACCTTTATGTCCAATTTATGTGTGGTGTGAAAATTAGCTCCCTTGAATGTTGTGGTGTCCAGAAAATCCACTGAGGAGGCGTGGTGTGTTGACTTGAGTTTGATTGAGGGATTGTGACTGTTGAGGGTCCTCAGGAAAATCACAAACTCCTGTTCACTGTGAGTCCACACTCCCCAGATGTCATCTAAATAACGAAGATAACATAGAGGTTTTAAAATGCATTTTGCTAAGGCTGTGGACTCCCACTCTGCCATAAAGATGTTAGCATAAGCTGGGGCAAATTTCTTCCCCATAGCTGTGCCCTTGACCTGAACAAAGAAATCTCCATTAAATTCAAAATCATTTCTGTTTAGGTTAATGTCCAGGAGTTCAAGCAGTTCCTTATCTGGTCGTTTTTTATTTGGATATTTTTGAAAAATTCTTTTGATGGCACCAATTCCTTCTGCGTGATCTATGTTTGTGTAAAGACTATCTATGTCCATAGTGAAAAGGAAGGAATTAGCCGGAATATCAAGTGATTTGACTTTTTCTATGAAATCATAAGTGTCTTTTAAATAGCTGTCATGCTTCATGGATAGTGGGTTCAGAAAGAAGTCCAAGTATTCGGCCGTGTAGTAGGTTTCACTGCCACAGTCAGAGACTATGGGTCTGCCTGGGGGAATTTTGAATGGGATTGTCCACTTTTCAGGTTCTTTGTGGATTTTTGGAAGCATATAGAAGCGTCTGGGTCTCGGTTGCGAAGTGCCCTGCAAATATATTTTCTGTTTACGATTTATGAATTTCTTTTTCAATAAGTTATTAAGAATTTTATCAACCAAAGGGATTGTGTCCAAGTAAATAGGTTTATTTAATTTACGGTAATATGTTCTGTCATTCAATTGTCTGTACCCTTCATATAAATAATGTTTTCTGTCCATAATTACCGTTGAGCTGCCTTTATCAGCAGGTTTGATGACAATATTTTTATTTTGGGCTAACTCTTTTATAGCCTTGGATTCATTTCTGGTTAGATTGGGTTTGTTGTGAAGTAGTTTAACATTTTTTTGAAAATAAGAAAGATCCTGATTAATTAAAATATTGATTTGAGTAGGAAGGGTAGCCAAGGAAGGCATCCAGTCAGACTTAGGTGTAAACGGCTGAGGTTGACTGGTGCCTGTATCCTCAAAATGCAAAGTTAATTTAATTTTCCTGTGATATTCTTGTAAATCGTGTCTTGACTGGAAAAGTAAACTCTTACTGTTACACTGTGATGAGATGAAAGAAAGTCCTCTGCTGAGCAGGGAAAGCTGTGCAGAAGAAAGCAGAAAGTTATTACAAAGGTTGATAACTCCCTCCTTCCCCTCCCTCTGCGACAGGGTTAGGGGAAGAGTCAGTTTAACCAGGTGCTCCAGTGGTCGAGCATCCTCCGGGCTGTGTCTGCAGTCCAGTGGATGTAGTCCCTGTCTGTCTCAAAGATGTCAGACAGGGGAGGAATGTAGTCCTCCAGTTCCTGGATGTGCTGATTCAGGTGAAGAAGGATGGCTTGGTCCTCCGGTGGAAGATAGGGTGAAAAGTTGATCAGAGGGACCAAAATAGTAGCATCCGGAAATCGCTCTTGAGCCACAGTGAGGGTTTTAACCATCTCTGTAACAGGGGCTTTTTTGTCCCTCTGTGATCTGTTGTTGATGCCAAAAGAGAGTAACAGTTTCTCTGGTTTGGTGCGGCAAGTGGCATTCTTCAACAGAAATTCAGCGTGTTGCCATCTGGCTCCGGGGAAGCTGTCGACCTGAATATGGTCAGTCCGGAAAGCTGGGAGCTTACTTATGTTAGAGTCACCAATAATTAGTGTCTTCTGGTGGATATGAAGATGCCAATCTGTAAATTTTCTGGGTGTGTTGGCATGTCGTGTCGCAGTGCACACCTGCATTGCTGCTGCAGAGGATGTTGTCTGTTCTGCAGGTTCAACAAGCAGTCTGGACTGTACACTGGACCTTAGTTTAGAAAGGGTTGCTGGGGTGAGGGCACGATAGCCCCTGCTGTCGACTTTGGTGGTGCTGGCGTCCTGGATGCGGACAGGAGGAGGAGGGCTGGTTTCCCTTTCTGAGGAGTGTGAAGATGCCTCACTTTGCCTCCTCGGCTCATGAGCCACCTCTGTTGGCTCTGAAGCTATAATGAAGGAGGGTAACGGTTCTGATCTGATCTCATCTCCAGGTTCAGTGTCAGCTGTCTGCATGTTGAGAACTCTAACAACATTTTCCTCTGTTAATTTCCCTTGTGACCGAATGGTGCGTTGTGGAAGAGGAGCTGTTAGAGGAAGAACGGGAGATGTGGAGGGCGAGGGTTCATTGTCACTAACCTCTGCTACTTCGAACATAGGAGACCAAGTCCATTCCATGGGATCCGTCATAGTTTCTACTGAAACTCTGGAAGTGGTCGCAGTAGGAGGTGGAGCGTGGATCTGTGCGGTTGTTATGATCTGGTGCACAGTGGTCTGAGGTGGAGAAGACTCACGTGCTCCAGCTGGGCTCCGTTGCCTTACAGAACGGGGCTGGATTGCTGGAGGGGTTGATGGATCCAGCTCCACGATTAATTGTTCTGGTTCTGTTGGTTGCCGAGCTGGTTGGGATGTAGTTACAGCAGTGGGGGGGGCGGGGGGGGCAGGAGGGGCAGGAGGAGGAGGAGGGACTGGTTCTGTCAGTCCAGCAATGATGACCGCCTGGCTGCGGTCCAGGGTTTCCTGCCTCAGTCGTCTGCCCAGACTTCTTCTAGCCCAAGATGTGGCTACTTCAAATGGACCTTTCCACTCTGGTGTGGAGAACTGGGCAAGTTTATTAATCTCAGAGTCAATGTTCTTCTGATAATGATCTCTGAGGATGGTGATGGTGTTATATGCCCAGTTTTTTGCATTCCCCTCAATAAGTAGCTGGGTATTTGAGTTAGGGGAAGCAGGTTTGATGATAGTAGCCAAATTATAGAGGATTCTGTTCAAGGATGGAGGATACTCCTCCTTAGATACATTGCTCAAGTGATGAACCGCTTTGATTAGTCTGTTTATGATATGCACCTTGTTAGTAAAGTGCGGGTCATCCGATGGTATTCTGTGTGTGAATGTTGTAGTTGGTGGTCCTCCAGATGTGAGGAAATAACGAACATTCTGATTAGGAGGTCTGGTGGTGGGTCTGGGTCTTCGCGCTCGCTGGAAGTCCTCATCACGTGGGTTATATTGCCAGCTGTATGAGGGTTGCGGTGCGCGGCCACGTCTCACCTGTTGCTCCCTGAAAAAGTTCGGTTCCATGCGCTGGGGGCCGTCTCTGGTAACGTCCGCGTAGGAGCGGCGGTTGTCCCTGCGTGGATAACTGGAAAAGCGCTCTGGTGCCCATGAGTTGAAGGTCCTGTCTCTCTCGAAGGCGCGGTCTCTTCTTCTGCCCCTTCTGGATTGGACAAGTGTCCAATCGTCTTCATACGGCCACGGCGGCATGTTTACAGGTGGCTAAATATAGAAAAAAAGTGGGGGCTATAGCCACGCTCACCTGTTTCAAAAGTGGCCAGTGATGGGGCTAGTGTTAACAAAAAGCGGAGGACACGCGCTTCACCGATTGAATTTCGGTTTATTATCGGAGCTCTCAATTTGACAAAACCATACAAAAATACAAAAGTATAAACAAGCCTAAGTTGCAACGTTTCGAACAAAAAACAGTCTTCTTCAGGCTAGGCTTGAATGAACAAAAAAATAAATAAATGGAAAATACCAAGTGAGAGTTCGCTCCGAGTCTGCTTCTCCGTACGAGAATCAAGTGAAGTGTTCGTAAGAGTGGAAAGTTTTTCTCTTTAATGCCCTTTAACTGGCCAGAGCCAATCAAGGGCTGTTGCTGGGCTGTTGCTGGGCAGAAAGTGTACTTCACGTGATTCAAGAAGTGTCGGAATTTGAGAACTCGGAGTGATGCCTTCAGGGACCCTCATAATTTTGCATTTCGACTTATAATGAACTAGTTTTTGCAGTTTCAGTCTGTTTAACTTATTCTGGTGTTATTTACAGATGAATATAACATGTATAATAACTTTATAAAACAGTTTAAAAGCAAAATTAAACAATAGAATATTAACATAATTCAAGTTATAAAGTCCAATCCACCAGCTGTGTCCTTGAAGGATCCATAAGGACAGCCAGTCTGTGTTGTTGTTGAGGGGGTCCCCAATGTAGCCAGGTAAAATCCATCCTTGTTGATGGGATCTTCTGATCATCCTAAAAAATGTGTTCACTCTTCACATAAATAGCAATGAGGTATTGTAAACCTGTGGCTTCACATATCTTTCTGTATGGAAATAAACAACAATTACTGGGGAGGAAGAAGAGACCGAGCAGAGGAACAGAGGGCACGGGCGGGTTAGGTTAGGGTTAAGAAGTTGAGGGATCCACACTGAGAGTATGGAGCCCCCATATGCACAGGCCACTTCTGCCTGCACTCAGAACTCCCACTTCCTCACACCTAAATTGAAAGGAAGAAGAAAAGGTTGTTTACCAACAAATGGGACAGATATATGCTTCTGTTTGGAAAAATATTGTAAATTATGGTTAGTAAAAAATACCTTTAGGGCTGGGTTTCATAAACATAAAATTAATTTAATTAAAGTTATTAGAAAAATGATAATTAAAATATATGATTTTGTTTTAAGTCCGGGCTCTAAGACTCTGATTAATTACGGTTAGGCTAGGTCAGGTGGAGCTGATGGGGATTGAAGCTGTAAAGAAGAGATTAATTATGGTTAGCAGATCCTTCAGGGCTGGGTTATGTGAAAACAGAAATCAAATGTGCAGAGACTCCCTCTGCTGGGCAAAAGAAAGAACTGTACAGCCAGATGTTTTGCTTGGAAACAGTTATGAAAAAAGTGATGTTCTCTTTTCATTAAGTCCCCTAGGATGTAAAGTGTCCAGTTTAGAAATCCAAGTCCTCTCAGTTTTTCTTCTTTCTGAGGTAGACCATCTGGGATTAGTCTGCACTACTGTAGCTTTGACCGAATCCCATCCATGAAGAATAAAGTGCTGGACCAGGTAAGTGTCTTTATTTTTTTGTTTAGTTATGTTGTGTCTATGTTGGGTAAATCTAACTAAAAGAGTATTGCCTGTCTCTCCCACATATTGTATGCCACAGGTGGAACAAGAAATCACATAAATGCAATTTTTGGACTGAGGATTGCCTCTGCATAATGAAGGAAAAACATTTTTATTGTAATGGCTGCGTAACCAGTCCAAATGTTTAAAGAAGGAAGAGGAAACTCTTCTTCTGGGTTGTGTAAGGGGAGGGAGTTTAGCTCTGACCAGAAAGTCCCCAAGATTTTTGTTGCGCCTGTATGCAGGTAAGAATCTGTGATCCTGAAGTATCCCGTGGCTTTGTGCATAACCCTGAAGGTTTTTCCTGAGCACCCCCACCATCTTGCGTGTGGAGGATGAGTATGTTGTGATTATAGGTAGGAGGGGAGATGTATCAATGGGTTTTGTTTGTTGGAATGAGTTAAAACATTTTCTTAAGAATGAGCGGGAATAACCTCTTGTGGATAATGCAGAAAAGAGGATCTTTTTGGCCTCTTGAAAATCTGCCTGTTGCGTGCAGATTCTGTGAAAACGGAGCAGCTGTGACTTAATCAGACCAGCGAAAGTGTGTTTTGGATGGAAACTGGTCTTGTGCAAAAGAGCATGCGTGTCGGTGGGTTTGAAAAATACCTTTATGTCCAATTTATGTGTGGTGTGAAAATTAGCTCCCTTGAATGTTGTGGTGTCCAGAAAATCCACTGAGGAGGCGTGGTGTGTTGACTTGAGTTTGATTGAGGGATTGTGACTGTTGAGGGTCCTCAGGAAAATCACAAACTCCTGTTCACTGTGAGTCCACACTCCCCAGATGTCATCTAAATAACGAAGATAACATAGAGGTTTTAAAATGCATTTTGCTAAGGCTGTGGACTCCCACTCTGCCATAAAGATGTTAGCATAAGCTGGGGCAAATTTCTTCCCCATAGCTGTGCCCTTGACCTGAACAAAGAAATCTCCATTAAATTCAAAATCATTTCTGTTTAGGTTAATGTCCAGGAGTTCAAGCAGTTCCTTATCTGGTCGTTTTTTATTTGGATATTTTTGAAAAATTCTTTTGATGGCACCAATTCCTTCTGCGTGATCTATGTTTGTGTAAAGACTATCTATGTCCATAGTGAAAAGGAAGGAATTAGCCGGAATATCAAGTGATTTGACTTTTTCTATGAAATCATAAGTGTCTTTTAAATAGCTGTCATGCTTCATGGATAGTGGGTTCAGAAAGAAGTCCAAGTATTCGGCCGTGTAGTAGGTTTCACTGCCACAGTCAGAGACTATGGGTCTGCCTGGGGGAATTTTGAATGGGATTGTCCACTTTTCAGGTTCTTTGTGGATTTTTGGAAGCATATAGAAGCGTCTGGGTCTCGGTTGCGAAGTGCCCTGCAAATATATTTTCTGTTTACGATTTATGAATTTCTTTTTCAATAAGTTATTAAGAATTTTATCAACCAAAGGGATTGTGTCCAAGTAAATAGGTTTATTTAATTTACGGTAATATGTTCTGTCATTCAATTGTCTGTACCCTTCATATAAATAATGTTTTCTGTCCATAATTACCGTTGAGCTGCCTTTATCAGCAGGTTTGATGACAATATTTTTATTTTGGGCTAACTCTTTTATAGCCTTGGATTCATTTCTGGTTAGATTGGGTTTGTTGTGAAGTAGTTTAAAATTTTTTTGAAAATAAGAAAGATCCTGATTAATTAAAATATTGATTTGAGTAGGAAGGGTAGCCAAGGAAGGCATCCAGTCAGACTTAGGTGTAAACGGCTGAGGTTGACTGGTGCCTGTATCCTCAAAATGCAAAGTTAATTTAATTTTCCTGTGATATTCTTGTAAATCGTGTCTTGACTGGAAAAGTAAACTCTTACTGTTACACTGTGATGAGATGAAAGAAAGTCCTCTGCTGAGCAGGGAAAGCTGTGCAGAAGAAAGCAGAAAGTTATTACAAAGGTTGATAACTCCCTCCTTCCCCTCCCTCTGCGACAGGGTTAGGGGAAGAGTCAGTTTAACCAGGTGCTCCAGTGGTCGAGCATCCTCCGGGCTGTGTCTGCAGTCCAGTGGATGTAGTCCCTGTCTGTCTCGAAGATGTCAGACAGGGGAGGAATGTAGTCCTCCAGTTCCTGGATGTGCTGATTCAGGTGAAGAAGGATGGCTTGGTCCTCCGGTGGAAGATAGGGTGAAAAGTTGATCAGAGGGACCAAAATAGTAGCATCCGGAAATCGCTCTTGAGCCACAGTGAGGGTTTTAACCATCTCTGTAACAGGGGCTTTTTTGTCCCTCTGTGATCTGTTGTTGATGCCAAAAGAGAGTAACAGTTTCTCTGGTTTGGTGCGGCAAGTGGCATTCTTCAACAGAAATTCAGCGTGTTGCCATCTGGCTCCGGGGAAGCTGTCGACCTGAATATGGTCAGTCCGGAAAGCTGGGAGCTTACTTATGTTAGAGTCACCAATAATTAGTGTCTTCTGGTGGATATGAAGATGCCAATCTGTAAATTTTCTGGGTGTGTTGGCATGTCGTGTCGCAGTGCACACCTGCATTGCTGCTGCAGAGGATGTTGTCTGTTCTGCAGGTTCAACAAGCAGTCTGGACTGTACACTGGACCTTAGTTTAGAAAGGGTTGCTGGGGTGAGGGCACGATAGCCCCTGCTGTCGACTTTGGTGGTGCTGGCGTCCTGGATGCGGACAGGAGGAGGAGGGCTGGTTTCCCTTTCTGAGGAGTGTGAAGATGCCTCACTTTGCCTCCTCGGCTCATGAGCCACCTCTGTTGGCTCTGAAGCTATAATGAAGGAGGGTAACGGTTCTGATCTGATCTCATCTCCAGGTTCAGTGTCAGCTGTCTGCATGTTGAGAACTCTAACAACATTTTCCTCTGTTAATTTCCCTTGTGACCGAATGGTGCGTTGTGGAAGAGGAGCTGTTAGAGGAAGAACGGGAGATGTGGAGGGCGAGGGTTCATTGTCACTAACCTCTGCTACTTCGAACATAGGAGACCAAGTCCATTCCATGGGATCCGTCATAGTTTCTACTGAAACTCTGGAAGTGGTCGCAGTAGGAGGTGGAGCGTGGATCTGTGCGGTTGTTATGATCTGGTGCACAGTGGTCTGAGGTGGAGAAGACTCACGTGCTCCAGCTGGGCTCCGTTGCCTTACAGAACGGGGCTGGATTGCTGGAGGGGTTGATGGATCCAGCTCCACGATTAATTGTTCTGGTTCTGTTGGTTGCCGAGCTGGTTGGGATGTAGTTACAGCAGTGGGGGGGCGGGGGGGGCAGGAGGGGCAGGAGGAGGAGGAGGGACTGGTTCTGTCAGTCCAGCAATGATGACCGCCTGGCTGCGGTCCAGGGTTTCCTGCCTCAGTCGTCTGCCCAGACTTCTTCTAGCCCAAGATGTGGCTACTTCAAATGGACCTTTCCACTCTGGTGTGGAGAACTGGGCAAGTTTATTAATCTCAGAGTCAATGTTCTTCTGATAATGATCTCTGAGGATGGTGATGGTGTTATATGCCCAGTTTTTTGCATTCCCCTCAATAAGTAGCTGGGTATTTGAGTTAGGGGAAGCAGGTTTGATGATAGTAGCCAAATTATAGAGGATTCTGTTCAAGGATGGAGGATACTCCTCCTTAGATACATTGCTCAAGTGATGAACCGCTTTGATTAGTCTGTTTATGATATGCACCTTGTTAGTAAAGTGCGGGTCATCCGATGGTTTGAGAACCACAGGGTTAGGGTTAGGGTTAGGGTTTAGGGTTTAGGGTTAGGGTTAGGTTTAGGGTTTAGGGTTAGGGTTAGGGTTTAGGTTTAGGGTTTAGGTTTAGGGTTTAGGGTTAGGGTTAGGGGTTAGGTTTATTGCGAGGGTCGGCCGAAGGCCGACCCGAGCCCGCGCCGTCGGTATATACGTGCATGGACGTTAGTGACCGGGGTCGGGAGAAGGCACACTCAACTTGAAATTCAGTCGAGGTAAGTACTAACCAAAATATCCCTATATCTGTTGTGTGTGGGTGGTTTTGGTTTGTGTGTGCTGTGTTGTGTTTTGGAGCCATGGCGAACCAAGTACATCTCCTTATGAGTGCAGGTGGCAGCGCAGTGCGTGCCGTGTTTTCGTAGGTATCTAGAAATGAGCGGAAGAGTGAGTGAGTTAGTTAGGTAGAGACTAGAAAAAAAGGAGGGGGGGGTTGTGTTTGATTTTGTGTTTTAATAGTGGTCCTGGGGGAAGTTTGAGGAGAAGGAAGGGTGGTAGTTTCTTGGGTTATGTGTATAGTTACAGTTAGGATTGGGGGGGGGGGGTGTTATTGTAGAGGATGGCCAGGATGATGGTGTTTAGGATCCTGTGTCTAGTTATGTTTAGGGGTGTGTCCCGGGTCAGGTTTAGCGTTAGCAGTGGGGGAAGGGTAGTGGTGTTTTGGGTTCTGTGTCTAGTTATGGTAAGGGTTGTGGTTTGGGGGGGTAGTAGGGGGGAATGAAGGTGATCGTGTCTAAGGTTCTGTGTCTGGTTATGATTAGGGGCGTGTCTTGGGGTGGGGTTAAGGTGGAGGAAGGGTAGTAGCATACAGGGTTCTGTGTCTAGTTATGATTATGGGTTTGTCCTGGGGTAGGATTAGGATTAGGGGAGGGGGAAGGGGGGGTAGCGTTTAGGGTCCTGTGTCTAGTTATGGTAAGGGTTGTGGCTTGGGAGGGGGGCAGCAGAGGGGGAATAAAGGTGATAGTGTCTAAGGTCCTGTGTCTGGTTATGATTAGGGGCGTGTCTTGGGGTGGGGTTAGGGTGGAGGAAGGGTAGTAGCATACAGGGTTCTGTGTCTAGTTATGATTAGGGGCTTGTCCTGGGGTAGGGTTAGGGTCAGTGGTGGGGGAAGGGGAGTGGCGTGTAGAGTGTGAAAGAGGGGAGGAGGTAAAAAAGGAAGTTCTGGGTTGGAGAGAGAGGGGGGGAGGGGGGAAGAAGGAGGATAATGTGGATCTTTGTAGGATGCAGTTGGGATTTGGAGGTCCCTTGGCGTTTGAGTGAGTGCAGTGGGATTTGATGGTCCCTTGGAATGAGATGTGTTTATGTAATGATGTGCAGTTGGGATTTGGTTGTCCCTTGAAGTCAAAGTGGGTGCATTAGGATATAAAATCCCTTAGGGTGTATGTCGTGTGAAGGAGGGGAAGAGGTAAAAAAGGAAGTTCTGGGTTGGAGAGAGAGGGGCAGGGGGGATTAAAGAAGGAGGATAATGTGGATCTTTGTAGGATGCAGTTGGGATTTGGAGGTCCCTTGGCGTTTGAGTGAGTGCAGTGGGATTTGATGGTCCCTTGGAATGAGATGTGTTTATGTAATGATGTGCAGTTGGGATTTGGTTGTCCCTTGAAGTCAAAGTGGGTGCATTAGGACATAAAATCCCTTAGGGTGTATGTCGTGTGTAGGGGAAAGGTAGAGATTGAGAGGAAGTCTTGAGTGTGAGGGAGATGGGAAGGTGGCAAAGGAGGGTAGCAGGAGGAATTTTTAGAGGATAGAAGTTGTTTAGTGTTAGTGCGTGTGTCTGTGTGTGTGTTGGACGTGGGTGTCAAGAGAGGGGTTACAATTGTGTATGGTTCAGTTGGAGATTCTTACAAGGATTTGTGGATTAGTATAGATATACAAAATGATGATTAACTATGTGTGAGGTTAACTTGGAGATTATGAGTAAATATGTGTTTGTCAGTGTAATATCTATGTGTTCAAATGAATGGTTCAATGTGTGAGTTTTGGTTAAAAAGTCTTATCATGACTTGTGAAAGGGATGGTTTACCCTGATATTAGAGTCAGTAAGTGTGTGTGAATTAAAGGTTTGGGTATTAGAGTGATGATTTAGTGGATGTGTGTGTAATCTAGGTGTGAAAGGATGGTTCATTATGTGTAAGGCTTAAGCAGAGGTCTTTGTAATGAGCTGTGTATTAGTAAGCGTGTGTATATGTTATATGAGTAAGTGTTTAAAAGAAAGTTTCTATGCGAATAGATGAATTAAAAGTGTTGGTGTGATAATAAAATGTATGTTTATGATTCTGTTTGAGGTTCAGTTAGGGTCCTCACAATGATATAAGATGTAGTGTATATATGCTGTATGAGTATAAGTGTATTAAAAGAAAGTTTTTATGTGAAAGTTGAATTGAAAGTGTTGGTGTGATAATGAAAGTGTATGGTTTTGGTTCTGTGTGAGGTTCAGTTTAAGGGTCCTCACAATGATACAAGATGTAGTAAGTGTGTGTGTGTGTGTGTGTGTGTGTGTGTGTGTGTGTGTTATATGAGTGTGTGTTATATGAGTAAGTGTTTAAAAGAAAGTTTCTATGCGAATGGATGAATTAAAAGTGTTGGTGTGATATTAAAAGTGTGTGGTTTTGATTCTGTGTGAGGTTCAGTTTAAGGGTCCTCACAATGATATAAGATGTAGTAAGTGTGTGTGTGTGTGTATATATGTTATATGAGTATAAGTGTATTAAAAGAAAGTTTTTATGTGAATAGTTGAAAAAAGTGTTGGTGTGATAATGAAAGTGTATGGTTTTGATTCTGTGTGAGGTTCAGTTTAAGGGTCCTCACCATGATATAAGATGTAGTAAGTGTGTGTGTGTGTGTGTGTGTGTGTGTGTGTGTGTGTGTGTGTGTGTGTGTGTGGTGTGTGTGTGTGTGTGTGTGTGTGTGTGTGTGTGTGTGTTATATGAGTGTGTGTTATATGAGTAAGTGTTTAAAAGAAAGTTTCTATGCGAATGGATGAATTAAAAGTGTTGGTGTGATATTAAAAGTGTGTGGTTTTGATTCTGTGTGAGGTTCAGTTTAAGGGTCCTCACAATGATATAAGATGTAGTAAGTGTGTGTGTGTGTGTGTGTGAATATATGTTATATGAGTATAAGTGTATTAAAAGAAAGTTTTTATGTGAATAGTTGAAAAAAGTGTTGGTGTGATAATGAAAGTGTATGGTTTTGATTCTGTGTGAGGTTCAGTTTAAGGGTCCTCACAATGATATAAGATGTAGTAAGAGTGTGTGCGTGTGTGCGTGCGTGCGTGCGTGCGTGCGTGTAAATGGGTGGGTAGG